>NIVC01000109.1:483669-608669 GCA_002269645.1 Macrostomum lignano
CACAAATGGTTGCACTGTCAATTCCTCAGAAGATCCTAAGCAAGGAAATAACCGAGTGCCTGTCGATTGTACAGAAATTTATACGAAAATTAGAAGATTCAAGTACGCAACGAGTCTGAGAGACGTGCGACGATTTTGTGAATTTTTACAAGTTTTTTATAGATTACTTCAAGAAGAAGGTAGCTCTTGCGGATCCAAAATCGACAGAAAATCCGAGCAAGAAGGCATTCCTATTTTCTCTTTACATTTGCTATTACGTTAGAATTGCAGATTTAAACGATCGCAATGAATTTGCTGAGAAAATATGCGGCTTTTTCGATAAAACTGCAGTGCAGATCCAAGACGATTTCATAAAGGAAGAGCTTGACGTTCTCAAGCGAATGCGTGTTCCACGTAAAACGGCTAGAAATCTTGCCCTTCGAGAGAACGCATTTATTCTTTTCTGCTGTATTTACTGTCAAGTTCCTGTGCTTTTAGTAGGAAAGCCTGGCTGTTCTAAATCGCTGGCGGTAAATCTGATTCGTAGCAACCTTCGTGGTAAAGATTCAGAAGATCCTTTGTTTCGCCAATACCCATCGCTACGCTTTTTCAGCTATCAAGGATCAGAGGCTTCAACTTCAGAGGGTATTCGTCGAATTTTCTGTAAAGCTGAGAACAGCATCGACGCATGTAAGGCTGAAGATTCAAAGCCTATAGTTCTTATTGATGAAATCGGGTTAGCAGAAAAGTCACGATACAACCCTCTTAAAGTTTTGCACAGTCTTCTTGAGCCTGAGTCTTCACTAGACTGCAAAAGTCGCGTTTCTGTTGTTGGAATTTCAAATTGGGCTCTTGACCCTGCAAAGATGAACCGAGCTATTCATATTTCGCGACCTGACATGAATGAGGATGAACTGTGCGAGACAGGAAAGGCTATCTGTGCATCTGACGGAAGCAAATCTGAAAAGTTAATTTCGGATGAAGTACTCAATAGCGTTGCAGTCGCGTGTCATCGCTATTTTAAAGACCAGCCGTTTGAAAACTTTCACGGCCTTCGAGACTTTTACTATCTGTTAAAGTTCATTTGCGATCGAAAATCGGATAGTGACAATCAGATTTCGTCTATTAAAGAGGGCCTTTTAAGAAATTTTAATGGAGACAAGCCATCCCGAAAACAAGTTATGAGACATTTCGAGGATGCATTTCCTGGTCTAAAAAATGCGGAGATTTTAGATCATTCCATGTCAAGCGAGTCTGTGACTGAAGCACTAATAAACAGAAACTTACGCGATTCTCAAGCAAGACATCTTATGTTGATATATGAGAGCGAAGGCTGCCTTGATCTTCTGTGTTTTATGCTTTCCCAAAACCATCGAACGTTTAAAGTCATGTACGGCAGTCAATACGAAAAAGACCAACATTCGGAAGAGTTTACGTACAGAAAGCTAAACGAAGTGATGATGTGCATGGAAACTGGAATGGTTTTGATTCTAAAAGACTTTGATTTGATCTACGGCAGTCTGTACGACATGCTGAACCAAAACTACTCGGAATATGCTGGCAGAAAGTACTGTCGAATCGCAATGGGCGTTCAAGCCAATCAGAATTGTGTTGTCCATAGAGACTTTCGCTGTGTTGTACTGGTGAGCAAGAAGGAAGTTCGGAGACTAGACCCGCCGTTTTTGAATCGGTTCGAGAAACAAGTATTTGATTTCGAAGATAAAATATGCAGCATGAGGCTAGAAAAAGCGAGAAACAGTCTCTCATCTTTGATGGATAATCTCTGTCGTGTTGTTTCTGATGATGTGGTCAGGACATTCAAAAGAACTGAAGTATTTCAAGGATACACTCCCGATCTCGTTGCCAGCTACCTGATCAAAACTGGTCGATCAGATTTGGAAGATCACCAAGCAATCCGAGAAATTCTTCCTCTGCTATCTCGTCACATGTTTCCTGATGCAGTTCTTCGGACAACGTGTTCCAAGTTTGAGCACAGCCGACAATATCAGCAAGAATATTTTGCTACATCTGGATTGATGACGGACCTTGGCACTGTCATGCGCCATGTTGCTAGCTCAGAAGAGTTAATTCAGAAGGTATTTGTGTACACAAAATTTTCGCTGTATCTGGACATTGTTAAGCCACTGCAAGGCCTTGAATCTCACTCTGTGAAAGAAATTCGCCTGATGGATTTTAGTCGAGAGATTGACCTACTGGACAGCATCGTTCCTTTCTTTAAAGAGAACAAATCTGATGGAATCCTTTTAGTTCGCATCAAACCTTCGATTGATGAGCGCTACATCCTTCATGTTCGGTGCATTGTTGACGGACTGTGCCAAAGATACAGCGAAGAGGTTTCGGTTAAGAAAAGCATTGTCTTTATAATTCATGTCCAGCATGAGGACCTCGACGCGCAAAACTACTCTTGGAATTGGAGTCCTCTAATAGACTGGAAAGCGTATTTTACAGAATCGCTCAATCCAGAATCTGACGTCTGTCTTTCTGAACTGGTTTTGAGCGACTGTGCGAGTTTGATATTTGAAAATCCAGAATTGATTGAGGGCTTGCACAAGAGTGTAGTCACCAGCGCCTTTACAGATGCCATTCGTAGTCCGGAAATGCTCGACAAAGCAGTTAAATTTTTCAGTCGCTCTACTGAACTAGAAAAGCAGATCAGTTGTTTTATTGTGGAAGAAATGCTGACAAAATCATCAAAGAATGTACAGCCATTCTCGACGGATCACTGGCTTGTTAAACTCGCACTTGAGACAACGCAACTTGCCAATTTTCTATCTTTTTCAACATTTGTTATGCACGGTGTAAAAAGCAGCTACAAAGAGAGCCTAATAAAAGTCTTGAGAGCAATGAGTGAATTCGGCATTTTTACCGACGATCTAAGTGACTCCGATTTAATCTTAAAGGCTCTTCCTGTCATTTTGCAATATGTGCTTCAGAAAGCTTCGTCAGACAGATTTTCGCGTGTACGCGGTCTTCGAAATTTGTCACTTCCGTTTAGCACATTTTTGTTTTGCATCGCATATGATGCCTTTTGCCGCCATTTAAACGACAGAAACACTTTTGTAACTGAGATCGAGAACCTTCTCAAGCAGTTTCTTGAAGAGTCGGAGTTGTCATCTTCGGACAGTTTACTAGGTACCGATCTGTGGAAACTTATAACGACTGCTTTCTGTGGTCGCGATCGCAGTGAGAATTTGCGCATTGTGTTACACAAACAGATTGACCAGAGCTCTCAACTTATGGAGGCAGTTTTTAATGTTCTGACACACTTCAAACAGCATGAAAAAGATCTTGCAGACCTACTTAACGTTCATCATCACATGAGTAAATTGGTCTCCGGTGTTGCTGATTATGTCGTAAAAGAAAGCTTTGTTGATGGCAACGAGTTTTCAACCACGCTTAACAATCTTCTAAATTTATTGCTACCAACCGAAGAAAATTTAAGAAACTTGAACATCAAGGAATTTAATGATTGGCGCAGAGTGACTGTTAGCTTTCTCGGCATGCTGAGAGCCCGCAGTGGACTGGAATGTGTGGCTGAATTGGAGGGCATGCTCAAATTTTGCGACTTTTTTCTGGAGCAGAATGGCGACATTGAAATGTCAAATGTGTTCACTGACCTAAAAGAACGAGGCCTTTTGACTTCTGAAGACAACTCCACACAGCTTCTGCAATGGAGAGCGTTTGCAAATGCGCTGACTGAAGGTGAAGACTGTAGCGATCGGTTGATTTCTGCTGAGATTAGCTTTTATTATGCTGTTTTAAGTGGTACTAAGTTGAGTGAAAACCTGCTAGAAGACGTTGTTAAGAAAATATTTGATAGCATTTTGCCTGTCGGATTTGTTGCTATTCTATGGAGCAAAATTAAGTACGAATCCAAGGAGCTGCTGCCCTGCTTCGGGGAGCTGATGGAGGGCTGCAAGTCATTGGAAAAGCGATGCAGCATTTATTCAATTATCGCCACTTTTCTTACCACCGAAGAACAAGTAGACGTAGAAAGTTTAATGGAAACAATAGACTTTATGCGCTCTCAGCTGAATAAATCGCTAGCTATCAGTTTGGCTGAAATGGTTGATATTTCTGACATTTTTAGTTACTTTGAGGAATCTATTCAAAACTGCACAATCACTCACAATGATTTGGTTTGTTTTGGAGACCATCGAGATGATATGCTTGCTATGATTAACAAGCTGGTCCAAACAAGCGTCGTGCATCCTCTTTGGTTATCTTTTTTGCGATTTCTTAGACGCCGTTTTTCACTGTCTGAGATGGAAACATTCCTGAAGTTTGATCGTGTTACCTCCGTTGTCAGCAGCTTGTTCAGAGAAGATTTTCTAAAGTTTGGGCGTGGCTCGGAGTTCATCGCAGCCTATCCTCTTCGTTTTCCGTTTGCTATCTGTCTAAGCACTGATGTGTTTCAGCAAGCTCTGTTTGCTTATCAACAGGGTATGGTAATCAAGGATTGGAATGAGTTTCAGAAGTTGCGGCAGCGGTTAATAAGCTTAAAAAATGACGTACCAACTTTGCGGGGTGTTCTGACCGACTGTATCAGCGCCTACGTAGAAATGGTTGGTCTAAGAAAGGCACTTAGCAATTTCAAAGTACAAGAGAAACAAGTAACCCGCGAGGTTTTGGGCCTTGTGAATTTAACACCGGCCTCATCAAGCTGTCCAGCAATTGTTCGACTTTTGTGTGGTGAAGTCGAGAGCAAATTCAGTTGCTTCAATCTCACAGCCCAATGCAACAATGAAAGTGTGTGCTTAGCTACTCTCTACTATGCAGGACTTCTTGTGTGCTTACCGAGTGAATTCAAAGAAGGCAGTCTACTGCACGAGCTGGGAAAGATGACTGTAACAAATGCCAGCACTAAGCTTGTTGAGCATTTTGCATCGCGCGAAAACGACAATAGACAGATTCCAATTCATGTCAGAACATGCTCGTGTTATAATGTGACTATCAGCTCCGAGAATGATGAGAATCCGAATTCTATGTATCCGTGTCAATTTTGTCAGTCGGAGTGGACGCAGGACTTGTCTTCAAAGATGGTAGAGTTTTCTGAGGAGTTCCTGACCGTCGTAGTGCCCTTGGTATCAGAGTTCATATGCATTGTAATGAAGGCTGTGCTGCTTGATATCGAGCGTGTGAAATCTTCGTCCTCTCCTGCCAGTGGCGATCTAAAGATTGAGGAAAAGTTCAGACAATTACAAAACATTCTGCACCTGTCAAATGAGGAGACAACCTGGTTGTTACATTCGATCATGGAAAACAAAGAGGAATTGTTCTTCAAAGTGCCGCAGTCTGATAGCAGTGAATTGTTCGAGAATATGGCTTTCTTTGTAGGAAAGCACGTGCTGAAGGCAATGCATAGTATCCGCGAGTTCAAGCACCGTAGGATGACTGAGCGTCGGGTTGTTGAGAACTTTGCACTGGCTTGTCTTGTTGACAACGTTGATCTGTCAGACGACCAGCTGCCAAGTGAGCTGATGCCACCAGGTCGTTCGAAGGAGGATGTAAAGGCGATCGCAGCCAATCCGCTTTTCTTCCCAAAGCGCCAAGTGACATTTGATGATGCTTGCATGCTCTTTGACTGCCAGCTTGCTGAGGGCGAGCGACGTCCACTGATGCATTTGATTTTACGATTTTCCGACAAGCTCGTCGGAATGCGACACGCTTCGAAGCTTGTGCATTGGCATCAGACAGTACTCAAAAAGTCAGAGAACGTATTGAGCCAAGAAGAGCTTGAAGCAATGCGAATTGATGATTTTATTCGGCGATTCCGCAACTCAGACATTCTGGAATCGGCGGCAACTGCTTATAGAGCGCTGAGGCCTTCAGCAGATGCAAGCCCTGACAACCCGTTTGACAAAACTCGCTCGCTGCTCAGCAGCCTCTTGACTGACAGAACTGAGGTCACCAAAGTCTTGAAGGAAGCTGTGGATGGTGTCAATGAGTTCTTTGAACATGTTGCCGTGCTGTGCATCGAGGAGAAGCATCTCCCAGAGCTGCTCGGCGATGATGGCTCGTGTGTGCTGCCTCTGTGCGACGTAGTGACTCGGCCAGACAGCGTTCCCAGTTGCTCGAAAGAAGAGCTGGATGAGCTCGTGCGAGTTCTGGCCAGCTGTCCTGGAGGCGGTGACCCCAGCGTCCACTGGGAGCTGCTGGAGGCCGCTCTGGCGAAGCGGCTTCTTGCTAGCAAAGGATTCGGCTGCGTGGAGCCGTGGGAGGGTCGTCTGAAAGGTGCCACCGAGAGAGACCTGGGCACCCTGGTGTCCGCATTTAGACAGATGTGCCAGTGTGAGCGGCTGTCCGAGGCAGAGCTGGCTGCGTTCCAGCGTCGGCAGAAGGAGGACTCGAGTCGGGCAGCCCGCACGGCCGCGCTGTGCCGCACGCTGCTCGGCTTCTGCCATCGAATTGGCGTGCCAAGTGGCGCCTGCACCGTCGCCGAGTTTCTGCAGCAGCACGCGGGCTCGCTGGCTGGAGGCGCTGCGCTGGCCGAGGCAGAGGCGGAAGGCGCGGGCGGCCTCGCGCTGTCAAAAGTGCCAGCGCTGCTGGAGGCTGCAGAGCAGGAGCAGTTCAGCGTTATCTTCGCCGACCTGCAGCGGCGTTTCGGCGGCCACGAGGAAGCGGCGGAGCGGGTGGCGGCCTCCGTGCACGAGGGCGACAAGCCGGCGCTGCTGGCGCTTCTGAAGAGCGCCTGCGTCCGGCTGCTGATGGCCGACAGCACCCAGTGCGGCCTCACCATGGCCGACCTGCTGGCCGACGCCTCGCTGCTGCCTGTGGGCGCTCCGGAGCTGCGGCTTCGCAGCGACCCGGCGTTGGACAAACCGGCTATGGAGCTGCTGTTCCCGCTGGCCCACTGCCTGCACAGGAGCGTGAGTGCTGCTTGAGTCTGTCTGTCTGTCTGTCTGTCTGTCTGTCTGTCTGTTTGGTCTGTCTGTCTGTCTGTCTGTTTGTCTGCCTGTCTGTCTGTCTGTCTGTCTAGCTATTGAGTTCACACTCTCCGCCATCAAATTTCACTGCAGGAGCAAAACAAGACCAAAGGACAGCGCAAGTTTCAGAAGCTGCTTAACCGGATGTGAGCAACAGTCATTGCAAGCCTGCAATGCACGCTCTATTAATAAACTATGCACTAAAATCGTTTATTTTCGATTTACTTCACGTTGCGTTCCGTACTACTTATATCCTATTGTTTTTGTGTAAGTTTTGCCAGTGCAAGAAAGACACGATTAACATAATTTCAAGAATATTTATAACAAAAAAACAATTTATTAAGAACCTTGAAAAACATTTAAATTAAAAGTCTTTGTTTCTTTCTGGCCTGGCTAAACACGTTTCGTATATTTATTTTTAAAAATTCATTTTTTGTTCTTCAAATTCCATACTTTAGTACTTCTAAATAGTAGTTTAAATCGAATATATCACCAAGCTACCCAATTCTAATAATATCCTTAGGTATTTTATTATAACCAACGCACTGATACGTATATATCTAGCTAGAGGAGGGGAGAGAGGAGAGGGAATAGATATGAGAAATAGAAGAAGAGAGAGGAGGGAGCGAAAAAGAGAATGTAGAGGAAAAAAAGAGATAAGAAGAGAGGAGAGAGTTGAGGATATGAGGAGAGGAGAGGAGATAAGAAGAAGTGAGAGAAGAGACACAAACCTTGAGCGGGCCGGATTGCTATTGTGAGTTTTCAAAGGACCCGAAGGCCCGAGATTGAGGCTTTTGCCCACCCCTTCTCGACAGCCTATCGAAATAAATTCAAGCCTAGCAATCTGTTTTTATGTATGTCTAGAATCCTCAATTGTTTGTTAATTGATCGCTTAAGCTAACAAATTTAAATTAAAAAACAAATATAATTTACTTTTTTCCCTCGGTGATTTGCTACACTTATTATTATTTTTCTATCATTCACTAAAATGAAGTCTAATATATATTTCATAATATTAAATACACGAACACATATTCTAGCTAGTAGCCTTGTACTCTGAGATTCATGCGCCCTAGTTTTTTCTCTGTTTAAATAAAAAATAAACCTGTTTACTCCAGTCCTACCGGTCATTTTCCCGTCATTTTCATAACTACGCGTCTTTGGATTTAGTTGATTTTTATAACTAAAACTATTATGCTAGTTTCAATTAGAAGTATTATAAAATGTCTAAGAATTGCTCAAAGCTCTGACTACTTACTCTAGTATATAGTAAATACGTAGTGAAGATGCTTGCGATTACGCGAAAAATGAGTTGATGACATGAGACAGGTGCTTTCGCTGTGAGTTGGCAAGTGCATGTGGGGATGTGGGGATTTTCGTTTGCATAGAAAGAGTATAGCTCAATCAGTTGTAACACAAAAATTCTCACCTCTATGCATTCAGACTGTTAACTTAGTTTCTTATTATTAAAGACCAAGCAAAAAATCCTTAATGTTCTGGATGGTCCATAAAATGTTTTCTGTTTTTAGCATCTAGCTAGCTAGCTACTTTTGGGCATAGAGCGCGAATTACCCTCGAATTTTGCTACGACGCATCAGATCTGTCGCGTCGGTTTTGACCTCAAAATCAACGCCCAAATTATCACTTTTGCCGTGTTTTGCGAAGCGGTGGGCATGCCATTTTTACTTTTTATTTGTAACTAACTCAAGAAAGTAAGCTATAGGCAACTCAATTTTCAGGCTATGTGGATCGATGAGCCAAATGAGTTTTTATTTACAGAAAAATATAGCATTTTCCAAGCCAATTGAGCCTTGGAGCAAGCAATTTAATCCTTATTGGGAGAAACAAGCTATGGAAGACTTGTTTTTCATTGTCTATGGCCCAAAAAGGGGTCTATGCAGCAACCAATTTGAGAATCTGGGCGCGCAATTAATCCTTTTCACAGTGCTCGCATATCCTTCACTAATAACTTCACAGAAATAACGTCTGCAAATAGATGGCATATCAAAAAACGATGTATCCCCCTTTTGCCCCGGGCGAGTGTCTATGTGACGCATGTTTTCATTTATTTCCCTAGGTGAATAAATCATTTATTTCCCGCTGCCCCGCGGGCTGATAAATTCGAGACAACAACCATAGACAAACAGCTAGCAGCCAACATACCGAACGGGGGATACATATCATATTCCCCACTCATTTAGCTGTCTAGGGCCAAAAGCACTCGGTGTCTCGATCATTGACCTCGGCTTCGCCTCGGTCAATAAACGAGACACCTCTTGCTTTTGCCCGCTAGACAACAAAATAAATGGGGAATATATACCATTGATTTCACTTTGATTTCAGAGAAACCAATCAAAACAGGCAAAGGCAAAACCATGGCATACAGTATAAGCCGAGAACCATCGTGTCTCTCAAAACAGTGTTGGGCAGATTTAAATCAAACCCGATCAATGTTCAGAGAATTTCTTCCTCGTTTAAGCAGTGCGTGATGAAGCAAAGCATCTGTTTTTCTCTTTACGTCCAGCCATGGCGAAATGTGCTCAGCACTATCACCTCTCTCGATGGCAGCGACAATCAGGTCGTACTTTTCGTTGCTTATCTTGCAATAGGGTTCTCGCCCTGGAGGATTCTGCTCATCCACTGCATATTGGGCTGTAGCAAAACTTTCGTTACTGCTCTGCTAGCTAAATTCTTCGTCTGCCATATCTATGTTTGTCTAATGAAATCTGTTATTTTCTATGGTCTAAGGCTTGCACAACTGTGGAAAAGCGCGCCCAAATTCTCAAATTGGTTGCTCCATAGACCCCCCTTCGGACCATAGACAATGAAAAGCAAGTCTTAATAGCTTGATTTTCCCACTAAGGACTAAATTGCTTGCTCCTGGGCTCAATTGGCTTGGGAAATGCTATGCTGTATTTAAAAACACATTAATAAAACAACACTTCATTTAATGACATATGATGTCAATTAAGTTCAAATTTTCAGCGCTATTATGGCTTTCACTCGTTATACCGAAGGCGGGGTTGTAGCTTAGTGGTCAGAGCGTCGGACTTACGACTAAGGTTGGGGGTTCGATTCTCGACCCACTCGGAACAATTTGTGGCCTTGAGCAGTTAATTCAAACTCTTGAGACCATAGAAATGGATCGTTTTTGCATGCCTACTGTTCCACCACATGGCACGACAAGAAAACCAGTAACTATCATAACGGGATTGATCCATTTAGTGTTGATAGTATTTGTCTAATAAACTGCTTGGGCGCACAGAATTTCAAATATCTCGCCTTCTGGACTTGCGAATTCTAAATAAAGCGAGTATCTGTCGTGTACGTGTTTTCTTAGCGGGTTTTTTTTCCCAAAAATTTGCTTTTTTGCACAGCGCTGAATAGACAAGTTCGATATTGAAAAGTACATTAAAAAGACAGGAACAGCTGGAATTTTAGCCGTAATTTTAGCTTGGTTTTTGTGTCACAGGTAGCATTTTATGAGAAAATAAATCGCTTGATAAACTTGTCAGTTCCCTCTCTGACAAAACTCCTACTTCATATGCAATTGGGAAGTCCAGAAGGTGAGATATTTCGAATTTAGTGCTAAAAACGGAAAACTTCCTGTACTTGCAGAAGTATGGTATTCAGCTTAGAAGTCAGAAACTACTGTAAGCTACTTAGTAAGTAGTATGTATACATAATCTGAGCATTTTTTAGAAACTCGTGTACCGTTTTAAAACTTGTTTGTTTCGAGTTTTAATTAACTTTATGGTAATGCATGCCAGTGCTACTATTATACACATTAGCAGACCATGGAGTGTAAAATTTGCAACGTGAAAAAGTTGACATCGGAATATCCGTCTAATCCGCTGTCTGATCTGTGCGAGCACCATCACCTGCTGGTGTGCCTGCGGGTAAGGTGGAACTGGACTGATGCATATGTACCTGCTAATTATGTACCTAGCTGATAGCCCTTTATTAAAGTTGTTTGGCAGACACGAACACTAGAGGATAGATAGCGTAGGGAATATACAATGGATAGTAGGGAATAGACGGTGTAGGGAGTAGACAATGTAGGGAGTAGACAGTGTAGGGAACAAACAGTGTAGGGAGTAGACAATGTAGGGAGAAAACAGTGTAGGAAGTAGACAGTGTAGGGAGTAGACAGTGTAGGGAGTAGACAGTGTAGGGAGTTGACATTTTAGGGAATAAACACTGTAGGGAGTAGACAATGTAGGAAGTAGACAGTGTAGGGATTAGACAATGTAGGGAATAGACAGGCTAGACAAAGCTCGGCAAAGAAAAGAGAGTGCCAAAGGTTGGGCATATATTGAGTAAACATGATGGGGGGGATGAGAAATATCAGTAATCTGACAGCTTAGAAACAGAACGGGATCGCGGATGAATTTACATCTAAGTTGCTTGCGCATTCAATGGCTTCTATTCCTGCAGTGCGTTATCAGAGAAGTTGACAAGAACTACCAATGCCCAGTTGAAGGCTGCTCCATCATGATTGATGCTGGCGAATGCATTCCACTGTGGGAGTGCAAGGCTAAACTGAAGCAGCTCACATTTGACTACTCAGATCGGGAGAGAGCTCAGGCTGCTGAGGCTGCTGCTGCTGCATCTGCTTCCGGTGCCTGTGAGGATTGTGACCGATTCAATTGTATCGCTTGATACTTTTCCTAATTTGTAGCTAATTCACGTTTTCTATTTAACTTCAGCTTCTGGCATTTTCACTGTGAACCTCACCACTCTGCTGGGCGAGTCTTTAAGTGTTGATTTGGACTCCAACCAGCCGGTGGACAAGCTCAAGGATCAGGTGCTGCAGCAGTGGACAGATCGCAGCAAGAATAAAATTAAACTGCTGTTTAATGGGGACGAGTTGACTGTGAGATGCTTTTGCTTTATAATTGCGTTTTACTTATTTATTCTTTGATTTCCACCTCTGAACTTATCTCAGAGTATCCGTGAGTACATGTAATATCCCCGAAGTATCCCAGAGTAATCCGCCCCTCCGCCCATATCCCAGAGTAATCCGCCCCTCCGCCCCATATCCCAGAGTAATCCGCCCCTCCACCCCATATCCCAGAGTAATCCACCCCTCCGCCCCATATCCCAGAGTAATCCGCCCCTCCACCCCATATCCCAGAGTAATCCGCCCCTCTGCCCCATATCCTAGAGTAATCCGCCCCTTCGCCCATATCCCAGAGTAATCTGCCCCTCCGCCCCATATCCCAGAGTAATCCACCCCTCCGCCCCATATCCCAGAGTAATCCACCCCTCCGCCCCATATCCCAGAGTAATCCGCCCCTCCGCCCCATATCCCAGAGTAATCCGCCCCTCCGCCCCATATCCCAGAGTAATCCGCCCTTCCCTCCGCCTCATATCCCAGAGTAATCCGCCCCTCTGCCCCATATCCCAGAGTAATCCGCCCTTCCCTCCGCCCCATATCCCAGAGTAATCCGCCCATCTGCCCCATATCCCAGAGTAATCCGCCCTTCCCTCCGCCTCATATCCCATAGTAATTCGCCCCTCCGCCCCATATCCCAGAGTAATCCGCCCTTCCCTCCGCCTCATATCCCAGAGTAATCCGTCCCTCTGCCCCATATCCCAGAGTAATCCACCCTCCGCCCCATATCCCAGAGTAATCCACCCTCCGCCCCATATCCCAGAGTAATCCGCCCCGCACCCACCCGCTCCGGCAGGACAGCCAAAGCTTAGCATCAGCCGGCCTCAGCAGCGGTTGCCGGGTGCAGGTGCTGTTCGTGCTGCAGGAGCTGACGCCGGACCTCACAGAGGTTCGCATGTGCATGTCCTGGGGCTGGCCGGGCGGCAAGGACCACACGGATTACCTGGACACGGCCTGCTTCACTTTCTCGGCCGGCGCCACCGGTCGCATCCAGTTTCTGCACTGCATCGATTTTCGCAGCAGCCATCGGCAGAACGCCATCAGCGCCGGGATCAGCCAGACCTACAATCAGGTGATCCGACACGACGGACCAGCTAGGAAGTGTGGGCAAACTCGAACTTCGGAATCTTCTTTCACTGTCTGGCCGCAGAATCTTGACGAGCTTCGAGCTCCGGTGGGCAGATTCGACCAGCAGAACGTTCGAACTGTGCCGGTTACCCACCTGTTCTTTGTCACCTTTACCTATCGAAATACCAATATTGACAGGTTCAACCACCCGCAGCTGCAGGTGAGTTATGATTATTGGCACTGGGCCATTGTTTTCTGAATTGCCGCCTCTGGCTTCTTGTTTTCTGTGAAAATCGCCAAATCTCTTGAGAATCGGCCTATCATGAGAATCGCCCTCTTTAAGAATCACCTTTTTTGAGAATCGCCCTCTACTTGAGAATCGCCCTGTACTTGAGAATCGCCCTCTTCTTGAGAATCGCCCTCTCTTTAAAAATCGCCCTCTCTTTTAGAATCGCCCTCTCTTTAAAAATCGCCCTCTCTTTTAGAATCGCCCTCTCTTTAAAAATCGCCCTCTCTTTTAGAATCGCCCTCTCTTTAAAAATCGCCCTCTCTTTTAGAATCGCCCTCTCTTTAAAAATCGCCCTCTACTTGAGAATCGCCTTCTTCTTGAGAATCACCTTCTTGAGAATCACCTTCTTGAGAATCACCTTCTTGAGAATCGCCCTCTTCTTGAGAATCGCCCTCTTCTTGAGAATTATTTTAAGAATCGCGGCCCTCTTTTTGAGAATCGCCCTCTTCTTTGAGAATCGCATTGAGAATCGCCCTGTTATTAAGAATCGCCAACTCCCATGAGAATCGCCCTGTTATTAAGAATCGCCAACTCCCATGAGAATCGCCAACTCCCATGAGAATCGCCAACTCCCATGAGAATCGCCAACTCCCAACTCCCAAATGAATGGCGCAGGTATTCGACCAGCGCGATCCCCAGACGCCGCTGTGCAGCACCAATTTGAATCCCCGAGCCAAGGGTCTGGTTGTCTGCCTGCTGAGCAAACCCGGTGGTCGCGGTGCCTGGCAGGTGACAGACGTCGGCCAGCCGCTGGCCGAAGGCAGCATCAGAGACTACAGACCGGTTGAGAGAGCCTGCGTTCGAATCATCAACTCAACTCGACGCGTTTGAGCACTGTGAGCTTATTTGTCCTTGAGAATGAAGTTTACTGAAGTTTGTGCCTAATTAGATAAACTGGAAACCTCGTTTCTTAGAAACCATTTTTTAAGAGAATTAAATGAACAACTTTTTTTATGAATCTTTGGCTAAGGACATTGTTGTGTCGTAACTAATCAGGAGCAAATTTTTCAGTGTTAAACTTTTTGTTTTCATAATTCTTATTCATGTTTAACTAATTTTCTCTATATTTTTACTATTAGTAGAGTAGCGAGGGAAAGCTCCTTGTAATATTTTATACATGTAATATTCTGCTGTTTTTACTGTAAGTAGAATATCGCAACGAAATGTTAATTACAGTAGTTGTGTTAGTGTATTTTTGCATTTTATTGAAATTATAAAAAAACTGCTACCAATAAAGCTTTGAAAATTTAAATTGAGTTGTAAATATCCGCAGTGTATGGGGGCGCAGCCCAGTGCTCTGGCTCGATTCCAAGTGCAGTCACGTGTCTGTGCGTATGACTGGGTACGTATCCGCGCGCTTGTATGCCTGCTCAGGGAAGTCAGCGGAATGGGCAGCACACAGCCTCCTTAAAAAGGCTTAATTGATTATATTGATAACCAGTTCTTGTCTTTGATTGCAATTGCCCTGATCAACGTAATATTAATTTGATTATTACTCCAGTTATTATTTTGCACTACATGTATCGTGGCACTAAACGTTTAAAACGGTATTTATAATTATATTAGGGCAAATGTGTATTAATGTATGTATCTTTGTTTATTGAATAATTCCATATTGGACTCGGAAGTTATTTTAGTTTTGCGAAATGCAGATTTTTTATTTTTCATACTTTTTATCAGATATATTGCTCTGATTATTTACTCATCTGTTGCAGTTCAACTGCTATAGTTACAATATAACTACAACATTTCATTTCATATGGTAAATATAAGTGCACATCCGGTGTTTATAGTATAAATTATAAATATCACATAAATTTCTGTGCAGCATGTTTTCAACTGCTTTGCAAGACTAGAATTTTCATTTTTTACTTAGTTTATTCTGAGTCATGGCAATTGAGCAGTCTAAAGAATCTCAGCGTTTAGTGATTGAGCAGTCTGAAGAATCTCAGCCTTAGCGATTGAGCATTCTAATGAATCTCACCCTTGGTGATTGAGCAGTCTAATGATCTCAGCATTTAGTGATTGAGCAGTCTGAAGAATCTCAGCCTTAGCGATTGAGCATTCTAATGAATCTCACCCTTGGTGATTGAGCAGTCTTAAATAATCTCACCCTTAGTGATTGAGCAGTCTTAAACAATCTCACCCTTAGTGATTGAGCAGTCTTAAACAATCTCACCCTTAGTGATTGAGCAGTCTTAAATAATCTCACCCTTAGTGATTGAGCAGTCTTAAACAATCTCACCCTTAGTGATTGAGCAGTCTTAAACAATCTCACCCTTAGTGATTGAGCAGTCTTAAACAATCTCACCCTTAGTGATTGAGCAGTCTTCAATAATCTCACCCTTAGTGATTGAGCAGTCAAATAATCTCACCCTCAGTGATTGAGCAGTCTTAATAATCTCACCCTTAGTGATTGAGCAGTCTTAAATAATCTCACCCTTAGTTATTGAGCAGTCTTAAATAATCTCACCCTTAGTGATTGAGCAGTCTAAAGAATCTCAGCATTTAGTTATTGAGCAGTCTAAAAGAATCTCAGGCCATATATTTTGGAATCTCATACATGGATCAACACCGCTTGTCTCTCATGCCGTGATGGAGTGCCAGCTCTGTCACAAGAAGAAGCTCACCTCGGAGTATCCCTCTAATCCTTTGTCTGAAGCCTGCGAGCACCATCACCTGCTTGTGTGCCTTCGAGTGAGTTCGGAAACCCTTGCTTGCCTACCTTATCATACAGATTTTTTATAAGCATGCTCAACCCCTTTTCCCACCCAACCAGTGCGTCATCAAGGAGGTTGAAGACAATTACCAATGCCCAGTTGACGGCTGCTCCACAATGATCGATGCTGACACAACTCCACTGTGGGAGTGCAAGGCTAAACTCAAGCAGCTCACCTTTGACTACTCGGATCGGGAGAGAGCTCAGGCTGCTGAGGCTGCTGCTGCTGTATCTGCTTCCGGAGGTGCTGGTAATGCACACGCAGCTGCTTTTGTTAGAGTTGTAGTGGAATCAAAAAAGCGACTGTCATTCCATCATAATTAAGCACTAATTTATCCAAAAACCCCTCATTATATAACATTCTCAGGACTCCTGAAGGTGAATCTCACCACCCTGCTAGGCGAATCTCTAGTGGTGGAGTTGGACTCTTCCCAGCCGGTGGACAAGCTGAAGGATCGGGTGCTGCAGCAGTGGACAGATCGCAGCAAGAATAAGATTAAACTGCTGTTTCATGGGGACGAGTTGACTGTGAGTAGCCAGCCGTTCTTAAAGTGTGCATAGATAGATAGATAGATAGATAGATAGATAGATAGATAGATAGATAGATAGATAGATAGATAGATAGATAGATAGATAGATAGATAGATAGATAGATAGACAGATAGATAGATAGATAGATAGATAGATAGATAGACAGATAGATAGATAGATAGATAGATAGATAGATAGATAGATAGATAGATAGATAGACAGATAGATAGATAGATAGATAGACAGATAGATAGATAGATAGATAGATAGATAGATAGTCCGTCTGTCTGTCTGTCTGTCTGTCTAGCAACTATTTTCATACTCGATATTAAAGTTACCAGCCGAGCATTCTCAAAGAGCCCCATCAGAAAGTTACCCTCTCCTACCCATTGCACACGCCTCCGCAGGACAGCCAAAGCTTAGCATCAGCCGGCCTCAGCAGCGGTTGCCGGGTGCAGGTGCTGTTCGTGCTGCAGGAGCTGACGCCGGACCTCACAGAGGTTCGCATGTGCATGTCCTGGGGCTGGCCGGGCGGCAAGGACCACTACAACTACCTGGACACGGCCTGCTTCACTTTCTCAGCGCTGCCCGGCTCTGCGCCGAAATTTCTGCACTGCATCGACTTTCGCACCCAGCGCCAGCAGGGCCGGCACGAGATCGGCGCCGCAATCAGTCGAATCTACGACGATTTTGTTCGGCACGATGGCGAGTCCAGGAAGTCCATGCCAGATCGAAGTTCGGAATCTTCGTTCACTGTCTGGCCGCAGAATCTGGACCGCCTGAGGGCGCCGTCTGGTAAAATCCGCGGTCCCAGAGGTCCATTTGTGCCGGTCACACATTTGTTCTTTGTGGTGTTCACGTTTCGGGACGATACCAATATTTCCGTGTTTCGGAATCCGCAGCTCAAGGTAAGACTTTTTTGAGTTGGGAGTCTCAATAATAAGAGTGAGATTTCTCAATCCACTGATTGATGAGGGTGAGATGTCTATGAGTCCTATCAATTGATAAGGGTGAGGTTTCTCAGAATCTCACTAATTGATAAGGGTGAGGTTTCTCAGAATCTCACTAATTGATAAGGGTGAGGTTTCTCAGAATCTCACTAATTGATAAGGGTGAGGTTTCTCAGAATCTCACTGATTGATAAGGGTGAGGTTTCTCAGAATCTCACTGATTGATAAGGGTGAGGTTTCTCAGAATCTCACTGATTGATAAGGGTGAGGTTTCTCAGAATCTCACTGATTGATAAGGGTGAGGTTTCTCAGAATCTCACTGATTGATAAGGGTGAGGTTTCTCAGAATCTCACTAATTGATAAGGGTGAGGTTTCTCAGAATCTCACTAATTGATAAGGGTGAGGTTTCTCAGAATCTCACTAATTGATAAGGGTGAGGTTTCTCAGAATCTCACTAATTGATAAGGGTGAGGTTTCTCAGAATCTCACTGATTGATAAGGGTGAGGTTTCTCGGAATCTCACTGATTGATAAGGGTGAGGTTTCTCAGAATCTCACTGATTGATAAGGGTGAGGTTTCTCAGAATCTCACTAATTGATAAGGGTGAGGTTTCTCAGAATCTCACTAATTGATAAGGGTGAGGTTTCTCAGAATCTCACTAATTGATAAGGGTGAGGTTTCTCAGAATCTCACTAATTGATAAGGGTGAGGTTTCTCAGAATCTCACTGATTGATAAGGGTGAGGTTTCTCGGAATCTCACTGATTGATAAGGGTGAGGTTTCTCAGAATCTCACTGATTGATAAGGGTGAGGTTTCTCAGAATCTCACTAATTGATAAGGGTGAGGTTTCTCAGAATCTCACTAATTGATAAGGGTGAGATTTCTCCTTTAGTTTCAATAAGATTTAAATTAAAACACAGATTTCACACTTAAAAAATACTTTTAAAACTACTCACACCACTTCTGTTAGTAGTATTTAATGAAACGTAGTGCTTTGTATTTATTATGATTTCGAAGAATATAATTGTTTAGAAATGTTTCTTATGTAATTTACTAATCTCAAAAGATTTACAATCTTTTTAAATCCCAATTAATCACGAATTAGGTATTCGACCAGCGCGATCCCCAGACGCCGCTGTGCAGCACCAATTTGAATCCCAGAGCCAAGGGTCTGATTGTCTGCCTGCTGAACAAACCCGGCGGTCGCGGGGCCTGGCAGGTGACAGACGTCGGGCAGCCGCTGGCCGAAGGCAGCATCCGGGACTACAAATCTGTCTGGCAGATCTGCGCAGACATTATCGACAAACAACGACTGTAAACTGAAATAGTTAATCGACTCAATATTTTTATAGGTGCCTGTTCAATTATTTTCTCTCAATTCCTTGTAGGAGTATAATAAATAAATCATTATTAATTGAGGTGCAGGACAGACGCTGCTGATAGATTACATGCTTTTAGTAGATTGATGGTTGCACCTTCTTGTGATCTTTAAAAAGTATGAATTCCTGCGTTTGCACCTGATTTTTATCGTGCGTCGGCTGACTGACTGACTGACTGACTGACTGACTGACTGACTGACTGACGGGCGATTTCTCAACTTCTGAAGTGCCGGAGACAACACGAAAATTAGCTCACACAGAATCAGGAAAATTTCTAGCACAGTTAAATCACTGCTCTTGCTATTTCCTTCACGTATTATTCCCATCTCAAAGTTGTCTGTGATGCCTTTCCGTTCTGCAAATTCCATTTAAAGTACCGCACTGTATTTTCTCTTTCAAACAACAACAACAACAACAAAGTACACTGGATAGTCTCTAGTGTCACAGGGCGCGTCTCAAGGCCAGAGTGCGAACATAGGCCGCTCCGCCGGCAGAGTCCGGGGCGCCGGCGTCAGCCAGCAGGCAGTCGACGAAACGCCGAGTGCGCGCCTGTCCTCGCCGGTAGGGTGCCTGCAGCGTGAGCAGCAGCACCTCCTGCACCGGCTGTGGGCAGTACGACTCGGCGCGGATGATATGACCTGCCAGCTGGAGTCGCCGACGGCGCAGCAGGTCACTTGGACGGGCCAGGCCGGCGCGGCGATAGAGTGCCGCGTTGGTGACTCGCTCGTCGCTGATCTTGAAGGCGGCGCGCAGCAGGCCAGCGTGCGCCGCGTCGACTTGATGTTCAAGCGTCCAGGTCTCTGCGTTGTAAAGCAGGACGGTTTCGACTACCGCCTGGAAGCAACAACAACAAAATTTTCTAACTTTAGGCCAGCAAACTTGTAAATTATAAAGCTTTAATCAAGCATTAGCTAAATGCAAAATGAGCGCGCTTGATGCTTGTAATGACCGTTGAAGGCTTATTCATATTTGCCACTGTCAGCCAAGCCAGTCAGCCAATTCCTATTGCAGTCAGCCAAGTAGGCTCTACTTTGGATACTTTCCAAGTAACTTGGAAGTAGACATAGGAAGTGTACTTTGCAAACTTGGAAAGTCAGCCAACAAGTAGACTCTAACTTTGGATACTTCCCAAGTAACTTGGATGTAGACATAGGAAGTGTACTTTGCAAACTTCCAAAGTCAGCCAAAGTAATCCCAACGGGAAATACTTTGAAAGTACTGCCAAGTAGAGATACATTCAAACATGACAAACTTCCAAAGTCAGCTAAAGTAATCCCAACAGGAAATACTTTAAAAGTACTGCCAAGTAGAGATACATTCAAACATGACAAACTTCCAAAGTCACCAAAGTAGGAAAGTACCATTAATAAATTGGAAAGTTTTCAATAATATTTTTTCTCGGATACTGTCGAGGCTTGATCCGAAATCAAAGAAATTCGCAACAGGGGTGTCCATTGGTTCCAACTGTTGAAGGTCCACAGAGGGAGCCTCTGTTGCGAATATAAAGTCTGGTTGGCCACCGAAGTCAGCTGATGCAGTCGTACACGTCCGACCGGACAGAATTGTTGAATGCGAGCTATATTTGGCGACCGCGACTTGGCTCTTGTTTGAGAAGGTGCGCAAGAAAGTAAGCCCGTGTTCTTTAATTTCGTGTTCCTATAGCTCCGGCGCAGCAAAAATGCTTGTCACGCAGGATTACTCCCCATTGGCACTTGTAGTTCTACTCGTAATATACATTGCATGTACAAGTACAAGTACGTGTATAGATGTGCATGCTTGGTACTCATCTGAATATACCTCTACGGCCTAGAGGCTTGAATGCGGGCCTACAGAGCTCTACTGCATTTCTCGCTTGACAAAATTCGCTACAAAGACTCCTCTGACACGTGCTCAAGACGGACTGCAGGAGGGATTTGGCAGAGAATTCGAGCCGTGGTCCCTAAGACGGCGGACCACAACCCTTTTATTGACGATCTGCGCGTCCTGTACCTGACTCCTAGATAGAGAGGCCATGCGCCTTCGCTTGTGCGCTAGGGCTCTTCGAGTCCTGTGCGTCGTTTACAACTATACTATTTGTATACGGTAGGCTTACAGTAAGCTCTACGCTCATAGCAGCGGTAGAAATAAAAGCATAAGCATACCCCTTTGGGTTAGAAATCATAGCATACTTTGCTACTGGGTGAACACGTGGGTTCCTTTATGTTACTATAGCTGTGTTGCTTTATGCTATAGATTTATACCTGGATGTAAATATAGAAATAAGTAAATGTAGCCATGTACTCGTAAATTACGTTCTAGTAAATGAGAGCAAGTACGAGCGTACGCTCCAATCCTTTCTATCAATCTCAAATCCCAATGGTCTTTACAACCAAATCTGCTGGGTAATGGTTTTTTAAAGTAATGATTAACAATCAATGCGTTTATTATAGTTCCATTTGTTACCACCTATTTTTTTATAAATATTGGTACGAAAATTTAGAGCACAGAAACAATAATTTAATATTCTGTAGCAAGAGTACATGATAAAAATAATTCAATCACCAAAAATCTATATCGATAGCATACAAAAAATTTAAAATTATACAGGAAAGTTTAAATACTTGTAACGCTGTAGGAACTTTTATCCAATTACTCAACGGGACAAAAAAAACTGGAAGAAAAAGGCCCTCCTACCTGGAAATACTAAGTATGCATGTATAGTATTATAATATCGATATAATACTAATAAGACATTTACAGTATAATTTATTTAAAGAATTTAGATCCTCCAGGAATTTCCTACATATCGTACCTAATTATAGCTAATTATTTTTATTGTGTCTAGATTCAACGAGAATATATAGTTATAACATTTTATAGCACAAATTTAATACAATAATTTTTCTTTAATTATTAACTTCTACAAATGAAGGGGCAAATAAAGCAACATTGTGTTATAGATTGTGTATAACTGGTATGTGACTTCCTCGGAGGATAAACGAATAGCCACAGCTATAAAACAGAGCCAGCTTAGCAGAAGTACTGTAATAAAATATACAGCTAAGCTATCGCTATCGGAATAAATAAAACGTTGCAGAAAGTTAACGGCTGCGCTAGTTTACAACCGCCCCTTACTTGCGCAATGATGTTTTCTGCTAGTTCCATTTCTTCTCCAATAAATAATTGACAATCTATTTTGTCTGTCTTTTTCGAACAAAGTTGACAAAGAAGGCCTTCAGCAGCAGGTTAAAGTTGTCTACAAACTGGACTCAATGCTTCCACAAACAAGTTTTCCCGACTTCTGAACTCTGTCAAAGATGGCAACGAATTATCTAAAGTCAAGAAGTAAAATACCCTGTCAAAGTCAGCAATGCACTGCAGTTTGCTGCTCAGATGGATGCTGGGATCCGAGTCGCTGATCATCCACATCCACATGAAAGTTCTTCTCTAGTAGTAAACGCACTTGTCGGACGCTGCAGTGCCGATAGCAAATGCTCCAGACTAAAGCCAAAAGTCCCAATCAGGACTCTGAAAATCATTGTGATGACCAGAGTAAGCATTTGCCAAGAACAGCTAAACATTTGAGATTCATGTCATGCGAATTGTTTTTCTACAGTATACGAATCCAACTAAAATTGGTTAAGCCCATTTGTAGCGGTTGCATGACGGTAAACAGTAAACCTGAAGCATTTTTGAACGATTTTAGAGGCGGGGACGACGGTGCCGCATGCTTGGGTTCTTTGAATGGTGTACGCTGGATGACCTTCTGAATGCGGGACTCCTGCTCATCGTCGTTCTTGCCATCACACAGCTTCTTGGCGTTGTTGATTCCAAGGCGTGTGTGCCTGTCTTGGGTGGGCAAGAAATACACCTGGCTCGGAAAACTCAAAATCGTCGCCATGTTGTACTGCGAGTAGCGTGAGCCACATAACGCAGATGTGAGAATCGATTGCAATGTAGAAAATTCAAAGAGGCTTGGAAGACCTTGTGCAATTAAATTGACAGTTAGGACACAACGAGCATGATTTAGCAAACAGCCAACACTCCGTCCAGCCTAGGTCGGTCTGGGCAGACAGACAAGCCTTCCAGCAAATCAAATAGCGAGAACTCTAAGCGGCGCACAAGTCGCGTACAGAACAATACAGTATGTACAAGTCGTATTAAGATTAGAAATCCACATTACAAAATCTAAAACTTGGATATTACTTTGTAGCTGACTGCAACGTTAAAATACATGTAAGCTGTAAATCCCCCAGAAAGCAAAACAAACAATTTCTTACTGATTTAGGCGCAGCTTTGGAGCCGGCTTGACCTGCTGTTTTTCTTCTAGTACGCCATTCGCTGGAATATCTGGTGCCACCTGCAGCTGCGTTGGCAACTCCGCCTTTGCCCTGCCGATGAAGCTTCTGCTTTTTGCAGGCGCCTAAAAATGAGAAGTTTTATTTTTTAATAATTCGTGGCAGTATTCGTAAGCAAACTTCAGAAATTTCATAATTTCATCAGACAGATGCTTTTAACTTAAAACTAATTTAATGAATACGCTCGTAATAAAAATGTTTTACGTACAATATGTTGTGTTCTAATTAACACAGAGAGTTTCTTTGATTGAAGCTTTTGAGTTCAGAGATACACATCTCGCTCACAATATATTTATAGAGGTGAAACTCCTACTTGCACGTTGCATTGCCAAATCGATACGCAATCACCTACTCATTCTAGTCTGAGTACAGTATACGCCCACGCATTCAATAAGGTCAATAGTTAATTGTTAGTGGTCAGTTCATTGCGCAAGCATTGTCAGTCACAACATTCTCCCCCCTTCCGGAAGAGGATAACGCGCCGGTTGCCGTCGAGCTCGAGTTGACCTTCGAAGTTCAGGTGGAGGTGGCGGCTCGCCTGTCCGTGGGGGCGGAGCCGGCGGCAGCGGCAAATCGAACAAGTCGTCCTCTTGGTCGGCCGCGCTGTCGTCAGCCGGTGGGCTGTTGCACTTAACCAGCCGACTCGCTTGCCACTTTGTACCGTCGGACAGCACGAAGGTGTTGCGCCCTGCTCGGGAGGCGATCTTTAGCGGTTCCTTCAGTCGGGTCGCCAGCTTGTGCGCTCGGTGCGGCGTCTGTCGCCAGACCCAGTCTCCGGCCTGGAGCATAGAGTCACGAGCCCGTCGTGGCCCATCTGGACAGCATGTCCGCGCACTTGTTGTCAGCGCCAGGGATGTGCTCAAACCGGACGTCGTAGCCGCGAAGTCTCTCGACCCATCGATGAATGCGAAGAGGCCTGTGCCCCATGCCTTTCGAGTCGAGCAGAGTTGTCAGGGCCTTGTGGTCGGTGCGTAGCGTTACTCGTCTGCCGTATAAATAGTAGTGCCAGCGTTCGATGCTCCATACACAGGCCAGGGCTTCTCGCTCTCCGGCTGAGTATCGCTTTTCCGCTGGGCTGAGTGCTCTCGATGCGAACGCTATTGGCACCTCTTTTCCGTTTTGTACTTGGCTGAGCACTGCCCCCAGTCCGTCTAGACTTGCATCGCAGGTGACGTACGTCTCAGCTTGGCAGTCAAAATGAGCTAACACTGGGCTGCTGGTTACGGCTGACTTGAGTGTACGGAAGGCTGTACGTTCTCGCTCACCCCAGTGCCAGTCCGCGTCCTTTTTGAGCAGTTGTCTCAGAGGCTCGGCAATTGCTGAGTAATGCGGTATGAACTTGTGCAAAAAGTTCACTGCCCCGAGAAACGATTGAATTTGCGCGACCGTTGATGGCTCAGGAATTCTTAGAATTGCGTCGACGTTGGACTTGGTCGGTTTGAGGCCGTCTGCAGAGATGACCAATCCGAAGAAATCCACGCTCGCCTGCCGGAATTTGCACTTCTCTCGATTGAGTGTGAAGCCTTCGCGATGAATCCGCCCTAGGACTTCTCGGAGGTTCTTGTCGTGCTCAGTCTCGTCCTTGCCGTGCACCAGGATGTCGTCCACGATGTTGATGGCGCCAGGAGCTCCTCGAAGCACCGTCTGCAGGGCTCGCTGGAAGGCAGCTCCGGAGCTGGATAGCCCGAATGGCACCACGGTGAACTGGTACAGGCCGGCATCGGTGATGAAGCACGTCAGTCCTCGAGAGTCTGGATGCAGCGGAATCTGCTGGTAGCCTTGACGCAGGTCCAGCTTGCTGAAGCACTTCGAGCCGTTGATGCTGGCTGATAGGTCCTCGATTGACGGTACCGGATAGCGGTCCGCGATCACCGCCTTGTTGACCTGCCGCAGATCCACGCAGAGACGAACCTTGTTGGACTCCTTCTTGCGCGTCACGACAACGTTGCTAACCCACTCGGACGCGTCGACCTTCTCAATGATGCCCTGTTGCTCCATCCGGCTGATCTCTGACGTCACTTCGTCCTTCAGGCCGATCGGCAGCTTCCGCATTGGCTGAGACACTGGCTTGACCGAGGCGTCGATCTTTGTCCGGTGAATGAAGCTCTTGGACCGGCCCAGACCGTCGAAGATTCCGAGGAAGTCGCGCTCGATCGTAGTCTCGCTGATGCTCATCACTCTGTTGTCACCTTGGAAGATTTTGAATCCGAGGGCCTGAAACAGGTCGCGGCCCAGGATGTTCGCTCCTTTGTCGGCGACGTAGAATGTGGCTTCTGTCCTGATGCCGTTGAACGTCACAGGAAGCTCGACCTTGCCGATGGTCTTGATCGCAGATCCGCCGTATGCCTCCAGTTTTGTGCTCGTCGGAAGCAGCGGGTGCCTAGCGAAAGACTTCTTGAACGTCTCCATGTTGAGCAACGAAACGGCAGCACCGCAGTCGATTTGCAGTCGAATCAGCTGTCCGTCCAGACGGCATTCGCAGAATAAGCTGTCTGTGCTCTTGTTGTTCACGGCCAGGACCGTCAGGCTGGACTCTGCAGGCTCTTTGGTGTCGATCGCAGAGACCGCTTTCATGCGGCACATTTTCGCGAAATGGTTCGTCTTGCCGCATCGTCTGCATTTCTGGCCCATCGCCTTGCATTCGCCCTTGTGTCCGTGGTTGCCTCCGCATCGAGTGCACTTTGGACCTGCTGCTGCGGTCTTCTCATGGCGAGCAGCTGGCTTCGGCTTCTTGCTCAGCGCCTTCACGTGGAGCTCTGGGCCGCTGACCTGCTTGGCGTCTCTGATGGCTGCTTCGATTCGCTCGGCCTTCTTGATGGCGTCATCTAGCGTCAGATCGTCCTCCTCCATCAGGAGTCTTTCCCTAATGCGAGGTACGCAGGTTTTCTCCACAAGTTGGTCTCGAATCATTTCGTCGTGAAAGGTGCCAAAGTTGCAGTTTGTTGCCAGTTCTCTCAGGGCCATCACGTAGTCTCCGATGCTCTCGCCGTCGTGCTGGGCTCGCTGCCGAAAGGCGAAGCGCTCTGCTATGACGCTTCTCGACGAGCTGAAAATCGCCTTCAGTGCCTTTTTGGTCTCCTGAAGCGACTTGCTTGCATCGACGTTTGCAGCTCGGCGGCGTCCTTCCTCACCAAGCAGATGCAGGAGGATCGCCTTTTTCCGACTCTCTGATGCCTCTTCAAGAGCTCCAGCTACCAGGAAGTTCTCAAATGACTTGATCCACCTTGCCCATGGCACAGGAGGTTCGCCTGGTACTGGTTGAAACTCCGCTGGGTACGGGAGTCCGCTCGTCGCCATTTGTTGTGTTCTAATTAACACAGAGAGTTTCTTTGATTGAAGCTTTTGAGTTCAGAGATACACATCTCGCTCACAATATATTTATAGAGGTGAAACTCCTACTTGCACGTTGCATTGCCAAATCGATACGCAATCACCTACTCATTCTAGTCTGAGTACAGTATACGCCCACGCATTCAATAAGGTCAATAGTTAATTGTTAGTGGTCAGTTCATTGCGCAAGCATTGTCAGTCACAACACAATACTTGTCATACAATGCCATTCTTGATACTTTAGTTACTGATAATAAAGGTAACAGAATACTACATGCATACAATTAACAATTGTGTAATTTTTAGTACAAAATATTGTATATTAAGTAAAATATCTGTTTAGTCTTTTCTGTAACACCAGTAAACCCATTTTCCAGCGAGCATACCTGGCTTAGTTTCGGTCTGGCTTGGCTGGATTTTGGTCTGCGGCATTTGATGAGATGCAGCGGCTGGTGATGTAGTAATCTCTGATTCTCGAGCAACTGGTGCTGGGGATGCTGCAAATAATGACCTCCTTTTCACCTCTTTTTCACCGACGATGCCAATAGCAAGCAGTTTCGATGTCTCTCCACGAGAGCCCATGCTGGCATGCAGCGTTTTTATGGAATTGATATGGCCATTGCACTCTTTAATCCGATCAATTAACTTTTTACCAGCCTTTCGTCGCTGGTTAACTTCATTCTGTATGTTGGCATCAGTATCTGCTGCTTCGAAATACTTCAAAGCTTGAAGGACCGACTGCTCGAGTGCCTTAACAGTTCTTGGCGAAGATGACAAAAAACTTCTTAGTGCTTGCTGTAATGAAATTAAAGAGTTGATCACGAAAAGACTCAAGTCCTGTGCGATAGTATCGTCTGTGTTATCAAGTAACTGTTGGAAGTCGGATGACTGCTGCTCTCTCAAGAATGGCAGCGTTTCCTTTCTACACTCATACATACTGGCTAAGACTTCCCACACATTCGGATCGACACCACCAAACGCTCCATCGACATCACGAAACACTTCTAAATACTCACTGAGTGATGCAGTGCTCTCGCAATGGCTGATGAACTCTTCAATAAGAGCCGTTGCGTCTTCATAGTTGATGAAGGCTTCTTTGCAGAAACTGGCTACATTCTTAGTATTCTCGTCATCAGAAACTTCACTAGCCGATGCATATGACTCTCCGGGTGAGTCAGCAGAACATTCATTTGACGTAAAAAACTCGGTGAGAAAGAACTGAAGCAGATGCACTCGACTGAGCCAAATGTCGCGCAGCTGGATACTGCGAAGCTTTTCAACAATCGAACTGGAGATGCCAAGTTTAGAGACAATGCCCTCCTCAAGCTTAAACTCGATTTTTGAGCCCTCGGAAATAAATGATTCTATACTTTCTAACAATAAGCTTCCTCTCTCTACCTCAACCCAGAACTGCTTGTAGGCAGTGTATGCATCAGGTAGCATTTTGTCAAGCACATAGCTGCACTGAACAGTGATCTGAGCTCCTGGTCTCGAATAGACTGCAGATTGAGACTCGGCTTCAAACAAATTGCGTGAGCCACCAGAAGCAGGCTTGGATCGGACAAACACTCTCCTGAACAACTCAGATTGGACAAGTGACTTCATTAATTCAAGGTTCTGCACATTTCTGATTTCGAATATCTGAAAAACCAAATCATCGCTTCTAAAAGAACCAATTGAGTTAAAAAACTGCTGCTTCAATGACTGGTATCGAGATTGCTTTTCGTTCAGGTCAAGCAGCTTTAAGTTCATTTGAGAGTTTTCTCCCGAAATGAGGAACAGAAAATCAAAAATTTGGTCAACAACAGCGCACTGCTCGTTCCAGCTTCTTTTATTTTGCTCTAAGCAACGTACAGTTTCTTCTGTATGTCCATCTCGACCAAAGTTGACAAAAAAGGCCTTCAGCAGCAGGTCAAAGTAGTCATACAAACTGGACTCAATGCTTCCACGAACAAGTTTTCCCACCTTTTCGAGTCTTTCAAAAATGGCAACGAATTCTCTGAAGTCAGCAAAAGACAAGTGCTTGTCAGCATCTCTATTGAAAAATATGCTGGCAAAGTCAGCAATGCACTGCAGTTTGTTGTTCAGTTTCAGACGAACAGCCTCTGCAAGCGGTTGGATGCTGGGATCCGAGTCGCTGGTCATCCACATCCACATGAAGTTCTTCTCCAGCAGTAAAGGCAGCAGCTCCAACGCATTTGTTGGACGATGCTGGCTTGGCTGTGCCGAAAGCAAATGCTCCAGACTGAGCCCAAAAATCTGATAGAGTGATCTGAAAAGTATGGTATATTTTTCATTAAATTATTAAGGATCAAGTAATTTCCAACCTATCATAAAATACATGAGCGGAAAAGCAGAATAAAAGCTGGCACGAGGTCAGACGCGCATTTTATAATGCGTGTAGAGTGTTGGCGAGGCAGCAGAAAAAACTTAACTGGCATGAAATATTTTCTACTTTAAATTTTGTTACAATATTAAGTATAGTTTACTGTATAATAGGCTAAAATCGAGGTTACACAGGCGTTGTAGAAGAAACAAGGAATATTAAAGCCTTTGAACTAAAATAATACTGTGGCAGCAATCCTAATTAAAATACGAGCAACTGAGGCATGATTCTCCTCTCAGCGATAAACCATTCAGTAAGCGCTCTGTTTTACCTGCAAACAACACCACAATTTTGAATTCATTACACGCCGAATTCTGTTGGGACCCCCACCGAAATTAACTATCTCCTGTAGAGGCCAAGATGCTACAAAAAATTTACAAATTTTGTTAATCTTACTCACAAATAGTGAACCACGAGCATAAAGTATAAATACGGTGTTTCACTTAAAGCTCCAAAACAGTCCTGCTTATGATTCCATTAGAATGCGACCCCGTAAAAATGCTATCTGTAAGTCAATAAAAGCATGACAGCTAGCCGTCCATCAGTATTGTTATCGTTGGGCATTTTTCCAAGGTTATATCAAAATGCTCAAACAAGGTGACAGCTTTTTGTAGCTCGTTGACATTTTTTAAAATCATCTGACATCTGACACCCAGCTATTAGAAAAAGATTACAAATACATGATCCGTGACATCTAAATCTAAATGAACTAGTAGGCTAGCTCCGAGGAAAGGCCGGCGCTTCGTTAAAGAAATAAAAAGTCTCTTTTACTCTTACCTATCGAGGATGGGATAACCGTTTGCATGATACTTGCTACTAACCGAAGACTACTTTTACCGATTGAAGACTACCAGAGGACTATTTTAACTTCTGTTAAAATCAAGCAATAGGGTTTTTACTCGTATTTGTGTCTGGGCAAATTGAAATTGGAATTGCGGCTTTAAACTAGGGGGCGACCGGGACAGCCAAAGTCGGGCCCGGGTCGGGCCCGGGAATGAGGACTCGGGCCCGGGTCGGGCCTCGGGAATTCGGGACAAGATCTTTAGGACAGCTCAATAATTGGAAAAAAAATCATAATAAATCTTAATACTTTTAGCATATGCGGATTACTATTAAATATATAATAAATATATAGATATATTAAATCTAATATAATATATTAAATGTATAATAAATATATGATAAACATTAAATATATTATAATATATAAATATATTAAATATATAATAATATATAAATATAATAAATATAATATATTAAATTAAATATATATTAAATATATAATATAATAAATATTATTTTTATTTAATACATTAGTTAAGACTTCAGAATAGATAAGAGTTACATTAAAAGACTTAATACTCAAATATCAATATACCCAATAGTTCAAATTCAATGTCACTGTGTGGCACAAGTACTGTGTGTGTGCCAGTGACAGTGACACTAATAGGCAGTGAGGTAGGCAAGCAGGCACTGCGGTAGTGCGGCTGGCACTGGCAGTGGCAGTAAGCAAAAAGAAGAAAAGCTGAAGCATTAAGTGTAAGGCACTTGGCATTGGAAGCAATAAGGAAGTAAGAACCAAATCAATTGATTGATTCTTTTATTTGAATTTTTAGTTCCTTTACATAGCTTCAATATAAAGAGCCATGTATACAGTCAGTATTCAATAAGACAACAAGACAAGACAACAGAACAGAACACAAGTGAAGTGACAACACAACACAACACTCAACTGTCTCAACAGAACAGGCAAACAGACAATGGAAATACAAGTAATTAGCTGATACCTGCCTACCTGCTCACCTACCTACCTAAACGAATATGATTACGAATATGATACTATGAGTCTACGACTACAACTACCTACGAATACAATACAAATATGAACACGATTACAAACTCTGACAGATAGCAAACTTCTTGGAAAAATGGTAGCCTTGGCCCTTAATAGGTACTTCTTGGAATGTAAATAGGAAATGTTATTTACAAAAGCTTAAAATTGACAAATCAACTTTTTTAAGAATCATATTTTTGCTTTTAGGCTGCAGCCTACAGCGTGTAAAGTGGAATCAATATTGCAAAAAAGTATTGCAAAACTATGTTTTAATTTTATCTTCCTGGAAAAAATCCGATCTTCCTGGAAAGTGGAAACTAGCTGTGGCTGACGCTCACGGTCACAGTCACAGACGCTCACGCTAAGAGCATACTACAAATCAATGATATTGCTACTTCACATCATATCATCTATTACTATTACTGCAGTCGTGCAGTGCTTGAGTCTTGAGTGCTGATGCGATGCTTAACTGAGTGTTGTGCTGTGCTGTGAATAAAAATAATTTTATTCTTATTCGCACGCGGTTAGTGCCTTTAGGGAAAAAAGACTTGTCCCGATTTCCCGACTTTTTTAGGGTCGGGCCCGGGCCCGGGTCGGGCCACGATTTTGGTCGGGATTCCCGACTTTTCGGGCCCGGGCCCGGGACTGGGTCGCCCCCTACTTTAAACAAGCCTATTTTTTCTTCAATTCTTTAAGTCTCCGTCTATCTACCAGTTATGTGCTAAGGACTGACTCTTTATTCTATTTAAATGATTACGCTCGTAGAATGAAATTCTAATACAAAAACCCATCCATATGCCAAGAACGACTTAAGTAGATCGGGAAGCTTTGTTTTTACTTAAAATGATTCATGAAAATTTACATATCTTACGATCATGTGTAACTAAAATATACACTTCGTTCTAATTAGTGCCAACCACTTAAAGCGAAATTGAACTAGGCGTATTTTTTCGATAACTGCCAAAGCCTCTTCAGAATTCTTGCTAATAAGAAGACGACAAAGAATTTATCTTATGTATCTTACACATGTATCTTATCCTATTAAATAAGCATTCGTCGATCTCCTAAAACTTAGCTATTGCTATTCTGTGTTTAAAAGTGACAATTTTCTTTCTCAGTAGTATCGATATTATTTCGCACAAACCCAGCCTTAAACTTTTTCTATAAGAAATAAAGTTACACGTCTACATCAGTGGTCCTTCCAACATGCAAGATCCATTACTGACAAAAGCTGTTTTATGATGCCTCATTAAATGAGGAACAAGATGATTTTAAATGACAAAAAGTGCTGGATAAGCGACACTAGAACAGACGAAAATCCTAGCAATGTAAAGATCAAGGTGCTATTAACAATTATGAAGAAATAAAATTGAGGTTCCTACCTTGACAAGTCATCAGTGCAAAATACATCGTTCGGATGCTGAAAGAACTTCAAAAGCTCTTCTTTTTGCTGTTTTTCGAAGCCGCTATTGTCACTAACTTGTTGCAGACAGACTTGGAATACAATGTCAGTGAGATCAGCAGACTTTCCATCTTCAACATTGCTTTCAATCACTGCTCTAGTCAGCCTCTTCTCATTCAAAACTTCAAGTGCTGCTTCCTTGCACAAACTGACGAGAGAACTCTTCTGTGACATCTCAATGAGTGGCTTTATCGTTGCACACACGGACTTGTGCAGGTAGTCACAACTCAACCGAATAAACTGCCACATTACATTTCTTTGCTGTCCAACATCGGCTGCTAAAATATGTGCTACAAAAAAATCTGCGAAATTCCCGAGGCAAAACTTGATCAGCCAGTGCGTCTTCGATGAAAATATGATAGACAAGAACTCGATTGCGAAATTTTCATCCAAAAAACCTTTGATGCCAAACAATAGAGCCAGGTCACGGCGATTGGGCGCTGAATTGTCATTCTCGTATTTTGAGCTTATCGATGCAATTATGGCTCTCCGAACAACAGGAAGAACCTGCTCGTGCCACACTGACTCCTCGACACAGTACAATTTCTTTACTCTTTGATAGATGTCACACAACCGCTGCCAAGAATCTGTCTGCAGCTCAGCTAAAAGTTTCGTGTACATCAATGAGGATCCAAAACTCTGAACCCAATCCTTGAGCGAAACACTCAAAATTTCAGAAGATTCGAAGGCGCTCAGCGTCTCATCAGCGTCTTTAATCTTTAGAAATTCTTCGAGCAGCGATTCGAAGCTCGTGAAGTCTTCTGCGTCATTAAAAACTGCGGCTGCAATGCTCACAAAGTTGCTGCAGCTGATGCACTTGAGCAATCCAGATTTGACCAGAGCTTCAGTAAAATCAGTTCTGAACTTGTCGCCACCTCGTTCAACAAATCCGAGATTCTTCACAAGCTGTACGAACTCACCAGGTGGTGCAGACGGGTGCAGTACCTTGGCGCAATAGCACAGACTCAGGAAAGAAGGCAGCGACGAGTCTAAAAAGCGCATGGCCTGTGAGCTGATGCTTTTTATTGCGGGCTTCTGCAAGAAACTCAAAAGCAGAGTGGCCTCGTCAATTTTTCTAAAAGACTTGTTTTCTGGAGCGAATCTGACATGAATGAAGAGCGACAGTCGGCACAGCAGAATTCCTCCTCCCGGCTTCAGTGGGAACTGCTCTGCAAATGGAGGACTCAGCATTCTCTTGATGACGGATAGGAACTCAGTCGTATTGACTTCAAGCGCTTTCTTGCTATCATTCTCTGTGACACTTCTGAGCCATTTGGACACGAGGGAAGAGTAGCACTGATCGATAAATTCGACTGGATCGCTGCTGCTTACTAGCGATGTTGAGTCGGCCATGGCCAGTGAGACTGCATGAGAAGCGAATATCCGCCAGAACACGTTGGACTTTCGGACAACTGAATCAATGAACGGCTCAAACAGAGCGTCGAAACATACTAGTCGGTCTCTGTTGAGAGGCCGACTTTCCAGTTCACTAATCATGCCATCAGAAGGTGCAATACCCCTTTTAGAACAGCATTTGAAGATTGTTTCTAGAATATTGGCACAGTTATTCACAGCTCTTTGAATTGGTGCTGAAACAGACGGCCCCATATTTTTCAGCAAATCTTGGAACTGTCTTTGATTGGTCAATTCTAATATCGGATTTCGACTGTGCAATCTGTAACTATAGACAAAGTCATCAAGTCGCTCGGATAGAAAGAACAGTTTCCAAGACGGAATCGCATAAAAATCTTTAATGGAATCCACCTGCTTTTTCAATGAAAAAGATCTGTTGGTCTTCTTTACGCAAATAGAGAGCGAAAGTGTAATGTTACACTTAGCGTCTAGAAGCAACGTCGATAGAGTTTTATTAAGTTGCTGATTTTCTGAAGCGTCCCTCTTGGCATTCAAAACCTCATCCAAAGTAAACTTGACGACGTCCGCGATATACAGACGGAACTCGCAGGGCGTCTGCAATAGTAAACATAAAATATTATCAAAGTAATTCAGCTTTACTGAAAGTGCCTTTGTAATAATTAAAATAAACTATCGGACTTCAAGCATTGCCAGTCTTTTTGCATCTTTGACAGGATATGTAAATAATGATACACCATCGCAGTTGTTTAAAGTTTTTGAATTTGAGGTACAGGATTTGGCCAAATAGCTTCTTTCAATCCTTGCAGCCATCTGCTGATCACTGCATGACTGAGGAAATATGGACTCAATCATGGATGAAGGAATAACATGGGTTGCTCATCTGCCGAGAGTCTATGGTCAGCGTTATGGAGTATATATATATACATGTACATATACATCCGTACTAACGCTATTGGCTGATGAAGTCTATAAATAGTCCCCCTACTAGTTCGACTGGCTGCTGAAGATTGAAAGAATGAACGTTTGAACTCTCGGATCTCCCTTTCTGGCAAAATCACGGCATCTAGGAATTCCCTAAGCAAGTGCCGAAGTAAGTCTAACTCGTAAGTAGTGACTATGAATAGACTTCATCAGCCAAGGGTTAGTACGGGGGTAAATTCCAGAACGCTGACCATAGACGCTCGGCAGACGAGCAATCCATGTTATTCCTTCATCCATGGACTCAATTTGACAGGAAGGGTTTACTATGAATCAGCACTGAAGCTTACAACGTTTTACCATAGACAAGACACAACTATATAAGGGATCTTCAGCAGCCAATCGGTGCAAACGGGGGCTTCACAGGCATGGATGAAGGCTTGTACCATGACCTTTGTGCCCGCTGGGCACTTATTCTTGCCTTTTTAATGCCATAGACTACATTTAAGCCCGCTTGCAGGAAAGAAATATCGATATTAGCGGGCAGTTAATGACATTTAACGCCCGATTGTCTATGTCAAACTTACTTTAATGCAAATTAGCGGGCATTTAATGACATTTAACGCCCGATTATTCTGTCCCACTTTGTTAAGGACACAAATGTCTATGGCACAATAATAGTAATACCCATGCTTTGCGGGCGTTAATGAGAAATCCTCGGGCGCCCTCTGATTTTCCCATTAACGCCCCTAAAGCATGGGTATTAATGTACTAATAGAAAGGATCGCTCATCTGAATGCAAGTCTATGGCCAAGACTTCCTAAAAATTGGGATACTCCCCCGTGAATTCATTGGCTGCTGGAATTTAAAATAGTCCCCCTTATGTCCTTTATGGCTTAAGCTTGTACGCGGGGATCGAGAATGCTAATTTCTTTTCCTTAAGCCGTGGTGACCTAGAGGAAGAAAGCAGTTAAAGATGTCTTACGTTAATCGTGACTTTGGAATTTCCCTCGCGTCCAAGCTTCAGCCAGTAAGAACTTTGGGGGAACTATTATTAAATTCCAGGAGCCAATAAAATTCATGGGGGGAATATCCCAATTTTTAGAAAGTCTTGGCCATAGACTCGCTTTCAGATGAGCGATCCTTTCTATTCCCTCATCCATGTTCACAGGGCAAAATTGCATCCCCAACTTTAAGGCAGACGAGCAATCTATGGTTTTATTCATCCATGACTTCAAGCTATTTTAATATTATTTTTCTAAATATAATTTCCATAGATCTTATATTTGGAAATGTAAACGGCTTCCATGGCCACATAAGTAGTTAATGAGTGGCCCATCTTGTGTAAATAGATCTTTGATCCTTCCCTAGATTTGTCTAGGTCTTAAGCTCGTACAAAAGCCAGTGGTGTATCTATTAGGTAGAGTTTTTATATTAGTAAATTTTATATATTATAGAGTGGTGACTTTCGTATAATACGCAAATTAATTAAAAGCAATAACAAAGGTTTATGCTTTAGTTACCCTCATTTCATCGTACGAACATTTGTCTACCAACTTAAAATTCCTTCTAAGGTGCTTTATATTACCAGCTTGACTCACATTCGAATAAACTCAAAATAAATTTGCATTTGTTTGACCTTATTTGTCTTAAAAGGCAGGAAGTAATGAAGTCGTTAAATGAACAGAGTTCCAGACGCGTAGCCAGGATTCACGTAAGGGTGGGGGACAGATTAACTCAATCCATCTCCGATGTTAGCGATAGAAGCAAAATACAAAGGCAATAAAAAAATTCCCCCCTCCAGGGGGAAATGTCCCCAGTGTCCCCCCCCCACTTGGATACGCCCCTGCAGAGTTCTACGAACATACAACAGCGCTTACATATGCTTTCTTGCTACATTCGTCCAACCGTAAAAATTCTTGACACATCAACCAAGGTTCCTGCAAAGTAGAGAAGTTATAAGATTGTACGTGTTAAAAAGTATAAATATTTTTTCTAAACGTATATTGGATACCTACCCTAAAAACTGATTGAACAAATCGATCCGAAAATCCAAGTGCGTTGACAGCTTTAGCTTCGACCCGGCTGTTAAATTTGGTGTCTCCATCAATATCAAGTTCTCTTCTGGCCTGTTCCGTAGTCATGGCACCTGTATCAATCGATGTCCATAATTTTTTACATGCACCGATTGCAGGGGGAATCAGTTTATCCAGCAGATAGCGGCATTGAACACAGACGATAACGCTTTTCACATTCAGTCGACTTTCCTCAGGATCTTCGGCACAGGAAGATAAGTTGCATTTAATGAGCATTCTTTTGAAGATCAAAGATTCGGCAAGGGAATTTAGCAATTCCATATTCAAAATACTATCGATTTCGAAAATCTGCTTAACGAGATTGTCACTTCTAAACTCGACAGTGATTGATGTTTCATACTGCAGCTTCAGATCTTCATACTGTGACTTTCTGTCATGCAAATCGGGGAGTTTTATCTTCACTTCATCTGTTTCGCTGCTGACTCGGCTCAGAATTTCAAATACTTCATCAACCATATGGCACTGTTCATTCCAGCTTCGAACGTTGGCTTCGTGAAACTTCACCAGCTGAGTGGTATTCTTACTCTGTTTAGCACTGGGAAAGAATGCAGCTAAGAGTTGGTCAAATAAGCCGTAAGACCGGCCTTCATTACTGCTGTTCTTTTTCCCTCTGCGATTCATCTCCAGTGAATCAAAGACGCAGACAAAATCGTTGAACTCTTGAAGGGAAACACCTTCAGCATCAGCTTCAGCAGATAATCTCTTCGCAAACTCTTTGATGCACTTAATTTGAGCTCCAACACGAAAAAATAAATTTTCTTTTAAAGATTGGATGTCCGAATGCGAATCTCCGATCATCCATGTCCAAAGAAAACTTTTCTCAAATAGCGTAGGCAGCAGGTCGAAAACGGTCGGCGATCGATGATTTGGTAATCCTGCAATAAACTTCTCCAGAACAGCGCAGTAAGTTTTGTACACATGTCTGCAATGACAATATTGTGGTACAATTAAAGTTCTAGATTTTATGTTAGCAATAATTTAAATACGTTTGTATGCAGGGGCGGATTTAGGGGGGCGGGGGGGCGGGCCCCCCCCCCCAAAAAAAATAGCTTGACCGAACATATTGCGCCCCCCAAAAACCTAAATTTGCGTCCCCTAAGCTTGATTTTTCGCCCCAAGTGCATTTTTTGCGCCCCTAAGCTTGATTTTTCGCCCCCAAATGCATTTTTTGCGCCCCTAAGCTTGATTTTTCGCCCCCAAATGCATTTTTTGCGCCCCTAAGCTTGATTTTTCGCCCCCTACACACATTTTTTGCGCCCCCTAGCTTAAAAATTGGCGCCCCTTACACTCGTGTTGGCGCCCCAAACTTGGACCGCCCCCCCAAAATGAAACTCTAGATCCGCCACTGGTTGTATGTAACAATAAATCTAAATTTAGAAGACTCAGAGTCAATAGATACGACTATGGCAATAAAATACACGTAGATACTACGAAGAGACTTGCACATCGGCAAATAAACTTACTTGTAAAGAAATTCACTGGAAAAAGCAGGTGCATTCTCTTGCAACCAATCCAGAATCACATCTGTATCGCTTTCATTACTTGAAGTAGAGATTCGTTGGTAAAAAGTTTCGAAAATGATACGCAATAATTCAGCTGTATTCTGCTGTGCATCTCGCATGTTGATCTCAATTGAAGCTTTGGTAAGCGGCTGTTCAGCCAGCAGACTTTTGCCGCAATCTAAGCAAACAGTTCGGAAATGACAATTTTTGGATCTCTCGAGCAAGAATGACACTACAGAACAGGTTGACTTGCAATAGTAGTCACAACTTAGACGAATAAACTGAGCCAACACAGCAGGAAGCTCATCTGAGTTAGAAGCTTCAATATGGCTCAAAAGTGCCGAGTCGAAGGCGTCGAGACATAATTTGATCAGCCACTGGCAGTCCGAGGAGAAAACTTTGGACATGAATTTCAGAGTGAATTGTTCATCAAAAAATCCGCTCAAGCTGAGCAAGTCATTCAGAGCTCGTCGGTTTGATGCAGAGTTTTCGTTTTCGATTTCAGACCCGATTGAGTCAATGACTGCAGCTCGAACGACTGGAACTCCTTCGGCATGCCAAAGCATCAAACTCTCGCACTGCAGGCTTTTAGCCTTTGCAGTTATTTCGCAGAGTGGCTTCCATCCTTCTGTTTTGAGTTCAGCCAGCTGCTCGTTAAACAAAACCTGAGAGCTGCAGTCTTTCACCAATTTTAGCGAAGAGGAATCTAAACATTCGGAAGACTCAAACGCTTTCACTGTCTCTACCACTTCATTGATTGTTAGGAACTCAATCAGGAGATCGCTCAAAGCTGAATTACTCTCTGCATCGTGGAACATTGAGCTGAAAATCACAACAAAATTATCTGAGTTCAACTCTCGGACAAGACCGGAACTTAGAAGAAACTGAGCCAAAGCAGATCTGAACTTGTCCGCTGCGCGCTGGATGAATCCGAGACTGTCGACAAGCAGAATAAAGTTTGCAGGAGATTCAGAAGAATGCAGCAGCTGGGCGCAATGGCAGAGGTGCAGAAACGATGGTAAATACGAATCCAGAAAGAAAACTGACTGAACATCAACAGAACCCAAATCTGGCTGTTGAAGGCATTGCAGTAACCACTGAGCTGCATCTTTAGGCCAGAAAGTGTCGCCATCAGCTTCGAATCTTTGGTGAATATGCAGCGAAACTCTACACAGCATCAGCTTTCCACCGGGCTTGAGTGAACCAAAACCAGCTGAAAAATATTGCGTGACGGCTGAAATAAATTCGACTGACTCTGCCGCGATTTGGTCGGTGATAACAGACTCAATCCATGTTTCAATGAGCACAGCACAGCATTGATTGATAAATACAGATGGCTCAGAATTGTCAAGCACAGTTTGACTACCAACACCAGCTAGTGAAGCAGCATGGAAGGCAAAGATTTTCCAAAATAAAGCTGGTTCTCTTGCAATGGACTGCAGGTATGGCCGAAGAAAGGCGTCAAGGCAAACCCGTCTGCCGGCATTCAAAGGACGAATTTCGAACTCCTTCAGTGCACCATCGATAAGACGAGTACATCGGTTCGGACAGTTCTGGACGATGATGTCAGATATTTTAGCAGCAGAAACTGTAGCAGCAACACCTGTTGAATAGGTAGCGTCCATCTGCTTCAAATCAGGAAATGTTGCAGGTTGGTCGCAATTGCTGAGCTCATAGCAGTATTCACTGCTAACAATGTCTGCGGCGAGAATAAAAACTCGCCACACAGGTAGTGAGTAGAAGTCACAAAGCTTTCTGATTTTGTACTCAATGGAAGAAGATTGATTCCGTTTGGTATTTGTTAGCACTAGCAAAGCTGTCATATCACATGTGGCATTGAGCACAGCACTGATGAGTGCATTCTCCTCGTCAACTGAAAGATTTTCGCCCTTTGAAGCCTGGTCAAGAAAATGTCTGGCTACATCCGCAATGAAGAGCCGAAATTCGAATTCGACCTAAAATGAAGTAAATATCAGTATGATAGTCAATCATTTGCCAAAAGAGCAACTACGTACAAGGGTAAAGCAGCTTCTGTATCGAATCAAATGAAAAGGTTTAGGACCAAATATAATACATGTATAAAGCTTAGCTTTGGCCAACAAGATGTACACACAAACAATCTCTAATCCTAGTAAATGAGTATGCTAATTCACTCACATAGCAGGACTGAGCACTCGGTAAAAGTTGAGCGTAGTCAGTTTCTTGTATGCACCAGCTCTACAATTCAATCGAAATTTTTGGTGTTGTGCTTATATTTAAATATGTAAAATTAGATATAAAATTAGAGGCATGAAATTATAGGTATTATTTGTGCGTACTTAGTACAACTATCTGGTACAACTTTATCAGAGCAAGCCTATTTGCAGAAGATGAACCAAACAATTTATGATAAAACAGTACTCACTAGTTCGAGTGCAGATTCACTTGGTGATGCTTTGATTGACTGGAACAGAGCTCTAACACATGGGCAGGTTTCTGGACTAAACTGGCAAGACCCAACCGTAACACTAGCTGGGATTTCAGGCAAGGCAGAGTTTGGAGCAACTAGTGGGTCCGGTGGAACCTTTGGAATCCTGAGCCGACGCGCTGGTTGATGGCTGGCGGCATCATCAGCTGCTGCTTCTGAATCGGAGCTACCTGACTGCTGTCGCGCTCTCAGAGAGTCTTGCTTTCGAGCACGCTTTCTAAAAAACAGAATATTTAGAGATAAAAGCAGGCTACATCTGCTGAGAAGAGCGACAATATGAAGCTAAATTCCCAATAACTAGATTATGGTCTAATTTGATTCCCTGCTTCATCACTTACTCGAGACTTCGCAGCTTCCTGCGAGCAGCCGTGTAATAAGCCTTGCCCAGAATGACACGGAAGAACTTCAGTCCCTTCACTTTCGGCTGCACATGCTCAGTCAGCCACAGATTTAGTTGGCCAGAGTCCAGAAACTTCTTTAGCTGAACCAGCTGCTGGCTGCTGGTCACATCGAGGCTGAACACAACCCGAGACAGTCTACTCAGCTCCTTGGCTTCGTCGCATTCTAAATCATCACTGCTACTGCTGCTGGAGCTGCTCTCAGATGTTGATGCAGTTTCAATCTCGATGGTCTTTAGACCGCCAGTAAATGGTAACAAATGGGACAAATCGCTTTTTAACTGTAGAAGGCACCTGCGAAGCCTCTTTAACACTGTAGCGCTGGCATTGTACTTTACAACAGCTGTCTCCTCATACGGAACTAAAATTGATTAGTAAGTAAGATGCTTAAATGATATTTAACAGTCAGTGACAAAGGACAATGATACAGATTGGATTACTTAATCAAGATTGAACAGGTAAGGAGTTCAGACATTTTTGGCTTTGAGGGTTACTATCTGCACTAGATTGGCCTATGCTGGGAGGGTGTTTGTTTGCTATATTATGCTAGATACACTATCTCTACATATAAAAATCAAAACTCTGTGTGTGTGTTTGTGTGTGGACAATTTTGATCGCTATGGACTCCCAAACCGCTCAACCAAATGACACCAAACTTTACACCCACCCTAAACTCACTACGGAGAATGTCTTAGGCTACCTTTAAATTTCCTAAATTTGAGTCTTCCTACCTAAAAGTGCAAAAAACTGCTTAAAATGCGCGATTTTTTCACTAAATCCTCCATAGCGCCGCTCCACTTCTACCGATTCTCTTCAAATTTGACACAGATAATCTTAAACTATTTTGGCACAATCGTGTAAAATTTCAAGTCTCAAAATGAATCCTAAACGGCTGTGTGCACTTTTAAAGTTAGGCTGTTTTTTTCAGCGAGGCAGCCACCCCAACCTCCGCCCGCCTGCCTCTCTTTCCCGATCTGGGCCCAGATGTGTAAAAGGGTTTCAAAATTGACTAACTTTCAGCTGCCATAAGTTTGCTCCACGTAAAGTTTGCTGACTTCAAACTTGACACAATTCTTCACTGACCAATTCTCTATCTAAATGTAAAGTTTCAACTCTGTAACTCAACCGAAAAAGAAACTGTAAGCATGTGAAGTTTGTCTGCTTTTTCTGTTGTTTGTGCCACTCACTCACTCATTGCCCCAGAGCCAGACGAAGGGTCAGGCGATGGGACTGAATGTACATAGCAAATGTACAGTGTTTTGGAATATCTTTATTTATAGCCTTCTCTGCACCCCGCGAGTGGAGAGGCGTAGAGAGGAGAGACAGTTTAGCGAGAGATTCAAACCACTGTCCTCTGTATAGACACAAGTCTGCAGCAGTTTAACAGTGGATGGCAATTGGCAATTGGCAAATCGAGGGAATCCACTATCCAGCATGGTTTGTAAAAGCGAAAGATTTATGAAAAGGCGATGCGATGCAATGCAATACAACCCTACTAAATTGGGCACACCATGGAAATTTTAGGTTTCTTTTAAAGGTACTGTGTAAATATTAAATGGCCTCCTAAGAAATGCGTATTTCCTTGGTTGTTAGACTGATGCAGACTGCAGTGGAGCTGAAGATACAAAAATTCCTTTCAGGGCTGCAAATTGGCAAGAAAGATGACGTGATCAAAGCATGAGAACAACCATGAGAGTATTACGTCCCACAAACTGGCTTTCCATGCAGGGATGGGCAGACTTTTACCTCAAAGGCCAGATAAAGAATCCAGCTCATAGCTGAGGGGCAGATGAAAGTGGAAGAAGAAGGAATAGACGATTCGAAGAGAGGAGAGGCGACAGAGGGGATAAAAGAAAAGATAAAAGATAATAGGAGAGATGAGGGGGTGAGGACGATGAGAGAGAGGGGGAGAAGAGGGGAGAGAGGAAAAGCGAGAGGAGAGAGTAGAGATGAGAGAGCAGAGAGCTGCAGATGAGAGGAGAGAGCAGAGAGCAGAGAGGAGAGCAGAGAGGAAACAGGTGAAAGAAGAGATGAGAGAGTAAAGGGAAGAGAGAAGAGATAAAGATACATCTCTACATCTCTAAGGTTGTAGAGATGAGAGAGGTGGAAGGAGAGATGAGAAATGAGAGATGAGAGATAACGGAGAGAGGAGAGTGGAGTGAGAGAAGAGAGGGAGACAGAGTATAGAAAAGGGAAGAAAAGAGAAAAGAAGAAAGGAGAAAGGAAAGTGAGGAGTCAAAAGAGGGGAAAGAAAAGAGTACAGAGGAGAGAGGTGAGAGAACATATAAGACAGAGATGCCAGATTAAAGAGGGGGATGAAAGAGCAGAGACGAGAGTGAACAGATAAAAGATGGGAGAGTAGAGAGAACAGAGGAGAGGTTACAGAGACGAGAGGAGAGAGGAGAGACAAAGGTAGAGAAGTGAGTGAGAAGAGAGGAGAGGAAAGAGGAGAATGGAGAGGGAGAGAGTAGAGAGAGGAGGAGAGATAAGAGAGAAAGACAGAGAAGAGAGAGAGATAGAGATAGAGAGAGAGAGAGAGAGAGAGAGAGAGAGAGAGAGAGAGAGAGAGAGAGAGAGAGAGAGAGAGAGAGAGAGAGAGAGAGAGAGAGAGAGAGAGAGAGAGAGAGAGAGAGAGAGAGGAGCAGAGAGAAATGAGAAGAGATAAGAGAGAAAAGATAAAAAGAAGAGAAAGGAAAGATGAGAGAGCAAAGACGAGAGAGAAAAGAGGTGCGGGAAGAGACGAGAGAAGAGGGGAGAGATGAGAGAGTTAAGAGAAGAGAGAAAAGAAATAGAAAGGAGAAGGAAGATAAGAGAGAAGAGGGGGTGAGAGGAGAGAGGAGAGGGGGGAGAGAAGAGAGAAAACGGAAAAGTAGAGAGGAGAGAGAAAAGAAGAGACAAGAGATGAGATAAGAGAAATGAAAGAGAAGAGAGATGAGGGAAGATACGAAAGAAGAGGGGAGAGAGGAGAGACGAGAGAGGAGAGACGAGGGACGAGAGAGATGAGAGGAAACAAAGAGACGATAGAAATTTTAAAGGATCCAAGGGATGTAGGGAGAGACAGGGAGAGACCAGAGTTTAGCAATATATGTTTTAGAGTCAGACAGACATTGCCTGACATTCTGCGCAGTACCCCAGCCAACAATGTCTCAAACCCTAATTTTAAACGAATGTGCTCCATTTTATGTCTACCTCTATCCTACTAACTATTAACAAGTTTTTGTTTGTGTATGGCTAGGGCGGGCAAACTCCGGCCCGCGGGCCAGATCCGGCCCGCGAGGCTTTATTTTCTGGCCCGCCACATAGCTTCTCATTTGCATTAAAATCCGGCCCGCATAAGTCTGGCACTAGATTTTCCAGATTCTAAGGCTCTACTAAGGAGTCTAGACTCTAATAAGCAAACAAAGACTTATTCCCCTCTCCCTTTATATAGTATATTGTCAGATTCTAAGATTCGAAGGTATGGGCTGTGCCCAACCTTAAGCTCAATTTGGCTGTCTGTCCCTCTGGGCACGTGGCGTACGTCCATAAGTTCTCTTCCCCTTTCTAGCAGTCTTCCTATCAAGCCTTAGACATTGTTATATTATCCAGAGAGAAAAGAGTTGGTTTGGCCCCTGCACTGTTTAGCAGGCTGCAGCCTGCTGTTGGTAGACCACCTCCCCCCGAATCTGTTTATTTATGTGCCTATTAACTAAAAGTTCCCCTAAAATAAAATTTCCCTCAGTGTCACAGTGTGCCTTCCATCTATCTATCTAATCATGTCTACTACACCTCAACCTGCTAAAAAGAGAAAAGTAGATCTCGAGTGTCGGGCCTTTAAAGCTGATTGGCAGGAGAAGTACTTTTTTGTTGAGCGCTTTGGCCAGGCGCAGTGTCTTATCTGTTTTAAGATTGTGGCCGTCCTTAAAGAATTCAATGTGCGTCGCCACTGGGAAACTAATCACCAAACATCAGCCTATGCTTCAATGCCTGCTGATAAGAAGAAAGAAGCTATCACAAAGCTGTCTGGCAACCTGCAGAAGACGACTTTGCTCTTCTGCAAGCAGACCACTGAGGCCGACAAGGTGACTCGTGCAAGCTACGAGGTCTCCCATCTACTAGCTTGCCGGATGAAGCCTTTCTCGGATGGGGACTTCATCAAGGAGTGCCTTGTGACTGTGGTGAATTCTGTCTGTCCAGAACAGCGTTCTGCTTTTGAGAGCGTGAGCCTCTCATCCCGTACTGTTCGACGGCGCATTGAGGAGATGTCGGACAATGTGCACGACTTGCTGAAGACCTGCTGCTCTGATATAGTTGCCTTCTCCCTAGCTCTTGACGAGAGCACTGACATGAAAGATACAGCCCAGCTGGCCATTTTTATCCGAGGAGTCACTTTTGACCTCAAGATTCACGAGGAGTTTCTGCAGCTTGTCCCACTGCATGGCACCACCACTGGCAAGGACATCTTTGATGCTGTGCTTCAGTGTGTTGAGCAGCACTCACTTGATCTTTCTCGCCTTGTGTGTGTGACGACCGATGGTGCCCCAGCAATGACTGGAGAGAGGAAAGGCGCCGCATCACTCCTAGTGCATCACTGTGAGGCTGCCGGCCATACCCAGCCAATACAAAAGATGCATTGCATTATTCATCAGGAGGCCCTGTGCGCCAAGTCTGCCAAACTTGCTGATGTCATGTCGATTGTGGTGAAAGTTGTCAACTCCATCCTCTCTAGCAGCCTCAACCAGACTCTAGTGGACGAGGTGAATACGCAATATGGAGACCTGCTCTACTTCTGCGAAGTCCGCTGGCTGAGCCGTGGGGCCATGCTTTCTCGTGTGTGTGACCTGCAGCAGGAGATTGTCACATTTTTGCGCTAGAAGAATCTGCCCCATGCGGACTGCTTTTCTGACCCAAAATGGCTTGCTCGCCTGGCCCTGCTGACTGATGTCACTGCACACCTGAATGCCCTCAATTTAAAACTTCAAGGCCAAGAAATTCTTGTGACGGACATGCACGCTGAGATCACTGCATTCGAGGTCAAGCTACGCTTGTGGGAGGCTCAGCTGACTGCTGGTCAGTTTGTGCACTTTCCTCGTCTTGCTGCCTGTGCCCCAGATGACGTGGACCTGGTCACTTGCGCAGGGGTTGTGGCTTCTCTGCGGGAGGAGTTTGCCTCCCGCTTTGCAGGAGTCAGACGCCTGGCTGTGGACTTCAAGCTCCTCACTGCTCCCTTTGACTGCTCGGTGGATGATGCCCCAGCTGCCCTGCAGATGGAGTTGGTTGAGCTGCAGTGCAACGATGGACTGAAGGCAAAGTTCCGCACTTCCTCCCCTCTAGCCTTCTTTCGGGACCTTGTTCTCCCATCCAACAACTTTCCAAACTACATCGCCCATGTTCAACGTATTGTGGCCATGTTTGGGAGCACCTATTGCTGCGAACAGCTGTTTTCCAAAATGAGCTTCACCAAATCTCGCCTTCGTTCCCAGATTTCAGACCGCCATCTTAATGATATCCTTCTGCTGTCTACTTCGTCTATCAAGCCGGATTTTGAAGCACTTCTTCAGGGCAGACAGTACCACCCATCTCATTAAGTTCAAATGACTGAATTTCTGCTAACAGACTGTAGATTGGGCATGTCTGTCAACCAAAATTTGTCACTAATATCTCCTCTAACGGCATGCTATCACTGCCCATCATTGTTCGAGCATTTTGTCAATGTATTTCTTTTTGTATCTTTCCTATTATAATTCCCTGTCAATGTCACTTTTTATTGTCCATTTTTTCTATTGCTAGTACTATTTTCCTTCATTAAATATCAACTGTATCATCTATATATAGCAAGTAACTAATAACTTTTTCATCAGCGCTGATGTTATTGCCATCGGATGTAAGAGCAGTTACGTAATTTTTTAAACGTCATTTTTACTTAAACTTCTCATTTGTTAATTCGACTTTATATAAAGCAAATATCTGCATATTCAATGATACATGTATTTCACTAATTGTAATGAAACCTACTATTAAAAGCTTGATAAGCAAATAAACTAAACTGTATTTCTATCTACCAAGAAAGTTGCCTCGTTATTGAGCTCCGGCCCGCGGCTGTTCAACGAAAGTATTATTTGGCCCACTCTCTAAAAAGTTTGCCCGCCCCTGGTGTATGGCCTTAGATTTCAGAATACATGCAAAAGTAGTTCCGGGGATTGGAATTCCCCGGGTTCAAAATCCGCGGGTTTCAACAGCTTGTCTCTACATATAAAAATCAAAACTCTGTCTGTCTGTCTGTGTGTCTGTCTGTCTGTGGACAATTTTGATCGCTATGGACTCCCAAACCGCTCAACCAAATGACACCAAACTTTACACCCACCCTAAACTTACTACGGAGAATGTCTTAGGCTACCTTTTAATTTCCTAGACTCAAGTCTTCCTACCTAAAAGTACAAAAAACTGCTTAAAATGCGCAATTTTTTCACTAAATCCTCCATAGCGCCGCTCAACTTCTACCGATTCTCTTCAAATTTGACACAGATAATCTTTAACTATTTTGGCACAATCATGTAAAATTTCGAGTCTCAAAGTTAATCCTGAGCGGTGCTGTGCACTTTTAAAGTTAGGCTGTTTTTTTCAGCGTAGCAACCACCCCAACCTCCGCCCGCCTGCCTCTCTTTCCCGATCTGGGCCCAGATGTGTAAAAGGATTTCAAAATTGACTAACTTTAAGCTGTCATAAGTTTGCTCCACGTAAAGCGATTGACTTCAAACTTGACACAATTCTTTATTGACCCATTCTCTATCTAAATGTAAAGTTTCAACTCTGTAACTCAACCGAAAAAGAAACTGTAAGCATGTGAAGTTTGTCTGCTTTTTCTGTTGTTTGTGCCACTCACTCACTCATTCCCCCAGAGCCAGACGAAGGGTCAGGCGATAGGACTGAATGTACATAGCAAATGTACAGTGTTTTGGAATATCTTTATTTATAGCCTTCTCTGCACCCCGAGAGTGGAGAGGCTACGTTTAGACATGACAGTTTAGTGAGAAATTCTAACCACTGCCCTCCCCTCTGTATTGGCAAACTCTGCAGCAGTTTAACAGTGGATGGCAATTGGCAAATCGAGGGAATCCAGCAAAAAAGCGAAAGCGAAAAGTGGTTTGTAAAAACGAAAGATTTATGAAAAAGCGATGCGATCCTATGCACAATGCAATACAACCCTACTTAATTAGGCACACCATGGAAATTTTAGGTTTCTTTTAAATGTAGTGTGTAAATTTTAAATGGCCTCCTAAGAAATGCGTATTTCCTTGGTTGTTATTGTTAGACTGATGCAGACTGCAGTGGAGCTGAAGATACACAAATTCCTTTCAGGGCTGCAAATTGGCAAGAAAGATGACGTGATCAAAGCATGAGAACAACGATGAGAGTAGTACGTCCCACAAACTGGCTTTCGAAGCAGGGATCGGCAGACTTTTACTTCAAAAGCCAGATAAAGAATCCAGCTTATGTGCGGGCCAGATGAGAGAGGAAAGGAGAAGGAATAGACTATTAGAAGAGAGGAGAGGCGAGAGGGAGATAAGAGAAAACATGGAAGATAAGAGGAGAGACAAGTGGTGAGGAGAGAGCAGAGAAGAAGGGAGGAAGAAGCGAGAGGAGGGGAGAAAGGAGGGAGAGGAAAGAGTAAAGGTGAGAAGAGGGGAGAGATGAGACAGAGGATCAATGAGAGGAGAGTAGAGATGAGAGAGCAGAAAGAAGATGACAGAGGGTCAAGAGGAGAGGAGAGATTAGAGAGGAGAGAGTAGAAAGGATAGAGAAGAGAGGAGATAAGAGGGGGAGAGAGGAGTGAGAAGAGAAGAGATAGAGATAAGAGAGGGTTGTAAGAAGAGGGGAGAAAGGAGAGATGAGATTGTAGAGATGAGACAGATTAAAGGAGAGATGAGAGAGTAAAGATGAGAGATGAAAAAGGTGAGAAGAGAGTGCAGAGAGACGAGAGAAGATAATAGAGGAGAGAGAGTATAGAAGAGGGAAGAGAAAAGAAGAGAGGAGTAAGGAAAGAGAGGAGTCAGAAGAGGTGAAAGAGAAGAGTACAGAGGAGATAAGTGAGAGAACGTATGAGAGAGTAAAGATGACAGATGAGAGAGCAGAGATGAGGGTGAACAGACGAGAGATGGGAGAGTAGAGAGAACAGAGGAGAGATAAGAGAGAAGAGATAACAGAGACTAGAGGAGAGAGGAGAGACAGGGAGAGAGAAGAGGAAATATGAGAATGAAGAGGGGAGAGAGTAGAGAGGAGAAGAGAGATGGGAGAGGAGAGATGAGAGAGAGAGAGAGAGAGAGAGAGAGAGAGAGAGAGAGAGAGAGAGAGAGAGAGAGAGAGAGAGAGAGAGAGAGAGAGAGAGAGCAGAGCAGAGAGAAACGAGAAGAGATAAGAGAGAAAAGATAAAAGAAGAGAAAGGAGAGATGAAAACGCAGACGAGAGAGAAGAGAGGTGAGGGAAGAGACGAGCGACGAGGGGAGAGAGAAGAGATAAAACAAGAAAAGAGATGAGAGAAAAGAGAGAGGAAAGAGAAGAGAGATGAGGGAAGATACGAGATAAGAGGGGAGAGAGGAGAGAGGAGAGACGAGGGACGAGAGAGAAGAAAGGAAACAGAAGAGACGATAGAAATTTTAAAGGATCCAAGGGACGTAGGGAGAGTCAGGGAGAGGCCAGAGTTTGCCAATACATGTTTTAGAGTCAGACAGAGGGGGGGTTTCACAAACTCGAAATTTCACAACGTCGAAAGCACCCTCCTTCATAAGGTCGAAATTTCACAAGGTCGAAATTTCACAACATCGAAAACTCGAAAAGCAGCCACTTTCATAAGGTCGAAATTTCACAAGGTCGAAATTTCACAACATCGAAAACTTTAGCAAGAGACTTCATAAGGTCGAAATTTCACAAGGTCGAAATTTCACAGCATCGAAACTCAAATAGCAGCCACTTTCAAAAGGTCGAAATTTCACAAGGTCGAAATTTCAAAACATCGAAAACTCAAAAAGCAGCCACTTTCATAAGGTCGAAATTTCACAAGGTCGAAATTTCACAACATCGAAAACTCTAGCAGAAAACTTCATAAGGTCGAAATTTCACAAGGTCGAAATTTCACAACATCGAAAATTCAAAAAGCAGCCACTTTCATAAGGTCGAAATTTCACAAGGTCGAAATTTCATAACATCGAAACTCAAATAGCAGCCACTTTCATAAGGTCGAAATTTTACAACATCGAAAACTTTAGCAAGAGACTTCATAAGGTCGAAATTTCACAACATCGAAAACTTTAGCAAGAGACTTCATAAGGTCGAAATTTCACAACATCGAAACTCAAATAGCAGCCGCTTTCATAAGATCGAAATTTTACAATATAAAAACTGAGAATTTAGCAGCCTTAAGTATGACAAGGTCAAAATTTTACAATGTTGAAAACTAAGGTTTTTATTGTGTCAATGAATATATTATTATTTTTTGTTTTAATAGCTTTGGTTCAACTACGTTTTTAATCACCACTTCTTTAAGTAGTTCAACGTCAAGGGGCCTTTTCATATTGCTTGTTCTGGTTCCAGAACCAGAACCAATTTGTAAAGTATAACTTTTTGTCTCCATAACTAGAGGGAGATACGTGCTATAAAGTTTTTATTATTGAATGACAATCGCCAAGAAGAAAGTGAAAAATTGTGCTAAGTGAGTTTGTTAAGGCAGTCAAACATTCAACGGAATTAAATAGTTATACTGCTGTTTTTCTTGGAAGATCCGAACCGATTCTGATTCTGGAATTGGTAATATGAAAAGCCTCCTAAGGAGTGACTGAGTGCTCTGCTAAGTGTTATGACTACTGGGACGATGGGTTAGTTTACATAAGTAAGTTTAGCTATATAGTTGGGAAGCATTTTGGAATTAGAAGCAGTAAAAAGCACCTTAAATTTGGTATCAGAAGTAGGATAAATTTAGGGGAAAAGAGATAGCCCTGTAAAAACTTTGGCAATAAATGTGTAGGATAAATTAGAATAAGTGACAAACAGAAAAACACCTACAACATATTTACTATATAGGCCTACTAAACAACAATAGAATATAGAAAAGCCTTGAAGGCTTACAACTATTATGATTCAACAATAAAGTGACAATTGAAGACTAAGGCCTAATATTATTGATAAAAATATTGTGAAAGTGTGATAGGCCTATTTAAAAAAATAAAGAAGTGCATAACAGAAAAATAATATGATTATCCTCTACAAGGCATTTGAAAAAGATAAGACTCTTATGGCTTACAATGTATTTGTAAGAATTGACCTAAATTGGCTAAAAAGAGGCAAAGTTTTGCAAATTTTAGTTTTTTTGCAAACAAAAAATATATAGGCCTAGCAATTTTATGTTCAATTACAACCAAAAGATAAGAGATAAAAAGCTAAAATTGATATATTAGGCATAAAAATTGGTTAAGTTAAAAGTTATATAGAAATATAATATTTTTAATAACTTAACTTTCTAGGCAAAATGATCATAGTGTAAAATAGGCAAAATGAATTACAAAAGTGCTAGCTAGCCATTGTAGAAAGAAAAAATATTGGGAACACAAGGGTAAACTTTAATATTTTTGTATATAGATATATTTTGTTATCATAGAATTATTTGTCATTAAAATATTAGGAAACTAAAGCAATGCCCTTTGGCCTTGGGCTTTCCTACTAACAAAATTATTAGGCAGGTAATTGCCCACCTTGCCCCTAGTTCTGTCATGCTTAGTGCTAGCTATCTTTTCAAACATAAAAAGGAGTTTGGCTTTTTAGCTTATAAAATATAAAAAAGTATATAGATATTTTTTATTCTAAATCTATATACTAGCTACATTTTTGTATAAATTCAAATTTTTGTATTATTTTTAATTAAATTAAATGCCAACCATAGATTCTAGAATAACCAGATGGGCCACTCAGCACATTTGCATATAAGCTACTTTCAGTTCAGTAGCAATTTAAACAGAAGCATTTTAATATATTTTAAAGATAAGGTTCATTTATTGCTCTAACCCCCCGTCAACAATAAAACCTCCAACTGCGCCTTTCTTTCCACTCTACCCCCACCCCGCCCGCTCCAATTATAATTGCCTTTCTCGGAAATTCTAGCCTAAAGCGGCCATGTACATTTCAGTGGACTGGCCAATGTACATCATTGCTGAACCAATTAGCAAGTTGTTTATGCCTGCAAGCTTGAGCTTCTAAACTTATCAAAGTGATTTCAGCTGCCTTTGTTTATAAAATAGCTTATGCATTCTTCTTTGCTACTGAACTGAAAGTAGAAAGCTGTTTTACTAAGTATATATGCCTGAGTGGGCCATCTGGTTATTTTAGTATCTGTGATGCCAACTGAGGTCCAATCCAATGTATAGTGTGTGTATACAGATATAAAATAGATAATTGAATATATACAAACTATTATTTTATTTTATTTATTATTGATTAAAAATATCTACTTATTTATTTATATAGTGATCACTTAGTTATTTTTATTTATTTATTATAGTCTTATAATAATTAACTGAGTAGTTAAAACCATAGGGATTTCTAAACTTAGTTGCATTATAATTATAGTTGTTAATCTCTTTAATATCTTCCAGGTCAACAAGTATTTTCAAATTGCCAATTTATAATGGCTTTCCAATTTGTAGAAGGAAGGCGTGGATCTCGGCTGCTACTATATGATAAACAGCTATATAAAATTAACAAAAGCTATAATGGCAAGGAGTATTTTGTGTGCCGCTATACTACTTGTGCTGCCAAAGCACAACTAGAAGGTGGAATTGTAGTGACTAGTGGTCAGCACAACCATGGACCAGAGACTGATGAAAAATTAAATGTGATGTCTTTGAAGCAGAGGCTCTGCGATTCTGCCATCAGTCAACCATCAAAGCGGCTTCGCACATTGTTTGACGAAGTGTCTAGTGGAGATCTGGCTGAAAGTTCTGTTGGGTTTCCACAGGTAGAACTGTGCATGTGGCGCTCTAGACGCTCTGTGCAGCCAAGAATACCAACGTCAATCAATGAAGCCATTGAGTTGCTTGAAGCAGAAGGCCACTTGCAGCACTGTGGCAAAGATGGCAAGAAAGTATATAAAGGCAGCATCCAGGCAACCAATGACCAGGCAGCGATTTTTTTTTGCTCATCCAGATCTACTAGTTGAGTTGGAAAGAGAGACGCGGGTCTTTATTGATGGAACATTCTATGTAGTTCCCCGACCTTTCTATCAACTTGTCACCATTGGTGTGACCAAACAAGGCTACTTCTTCCCATGTCTGTTTGCCTTGCTAACAGGCAAGTCAAAGGCAACTTATCATTTAGTTTGGACAAAGCTTCAGCAACTGTGCCCATTGTTCCAGCCACTGGAATTCATGGCCGACTTTGAGGTTGCATTGCGCGATTCATTTTCTGAGGCCTTTCCAGAAGCTACTATATCTGGTTGCTGGTTTCACTTCTCTCAGGCAATTTTAACAAAGCTTAAAAAGCTGGGCCTTTGGGCTGACATGCTGCGCAATGCTGACATCCGGCATTATGCCCGCCTGCTTATGTGCCTACCATTGCTCCCAGCTGTGAACATTGGCCCAACGCATGCAATCCTGCGGCCTGAAAACTTTATTGTCAATATTGCCGAACCGAAGATGCAACAGTTGCGCACTGCGCATGACTATATTCGCACCTATTGGATTGAAAAAGTGGGAGCGAATGTTATTTCTGTCTACAGTAGTGATGATCGCACTAACAGCAAAATTGAATCCTATCATAGCCGTTGGAAGACATTTGTTCAGAGCCCACACCCAAACGTCTGGGACTTCATCGTCGCATTGTATGCGTCACCTACGCGCAGCGTCTGCTCGGCCTACTCTGCCGACCTGTCTAGACTCCTTAATGGCAAGCAAATCCGGCGTCTGCAGAAGCCACCAAACTTGGCCAGGAGTGCTCAGATCCGACACCAGTACAATCTCTTGCGCACTGGCCAAAGTACTCCCATCGATGTTCTGCGCAGCCTTGCTCTCAATGCCATTGAAGGCCTGCCACTTGAAATGCAGGCTCCTGGCCAGCAGGAGGCCCAGGTAAATGGCCAGCCAGCCCCTGACGGCGATGAGCCAGTCCTCGTCGGTGAGCAAGGCATCGTTGGAGAGCCAAGCATTGGCGACGAGCCAGGACCAGGAGTCGGCGACGAGCCAAGCATTGGCGACGAGCCAGGCGTCGGCGACGAGCCAGGACCAGGAGTCGGCGACGAGCCAAGCATTGGCGACGAGCCAGGCGTCGGCGACGAGCCAGGACCAGGAGTCGGCGACGAGCCAGGCATTGGCGACGAGCCAGGCGTCGGCGTCGAGCCAGGACCAGGAGTCGGCGACGAGCCAGGACCAGGAGTCGGCGACGAGCCAGGCATTGGCGACGAGCCAGGCGTCGGCGACGAGCCAGGACCAGGAGTCGGCGACGAGCCAAGCATTGGCGACGAGCCAGGCGTCGGCGACGAGCCAGGACCAGGAGTCGGCGACGAGCCAGGACCAGGAGTCGGCGACGAGCCAAGCATTGGCGACGAGCCAGGCGTCGGCGACGAGCCAGGACCAGGAGTCGGCGACAAGCCAGGCATTGGCGACGAGCCAGGCGTCGGCGACGAGCCAGGACCAGGAGTCGGCGACGAGCCAGGCGTCGGCGACGAGCCAAGCATCGGCGGCAATGGTGGCCAGCTGCACGTCGTTCGTGGAATTAGTCGTAACTGTCCGGTTTGCCTCGAAGTTACTGTTTCGGTTAAAGCCTTCTGCCCTTGTGGGCATGTTGTCTGCACTGGCTGTGCCGTGCACTTTGAATCTAGGCGTAGTGGCTTAGAGCTGAGGTGCCCAGTGTGTCGGGACGTAGCTATGATGCTAATGCCAATTTTTTTTTAGCAATTTACTCGTTATTATTATCTTCCAGTAATTTTAGCTGCAGCCAGGAAATGGGCTAAAAGATCAAATAATTGGGTAAAAAATGTGTGGTGACCAGAACAGTGGATTGATTTAATTTTGGGCAAAGCTGTCAAACCGAGACTATTTCTATGCTCAAAATTCAAGAACAGTCTTGCATAACAGTAAGAGAAAGAAACTTGCGACTTTGAAAGAAAAGCTAGAGCGTTAGATATCCACCACAACGATGATATTTGCAACAGAGGGAACTTCAGGGTAGGAGATATAGCCATAGACTATATACTATAGTATGACAAGCTTTTTGGCTACGTAAAACTGGTTACACCAACCAAAATCTATTACCTAGAGTGCAATTCGAGCTACAAAACCGCTGTCTTATTTTTGTATGTGCTCTCATTTTATCATCAACTCTATTTAGCTCAATGTTTTAGATGCCATGTTTTGGCTTCAATTTTTATCGTTTTAAAAATCAAACCTTTTCTTCTTACTTTTGCGAAACCTTTTGGCTTTTGCGAAATGTTCACAATTGCATTTGCAATTTGCATTATATTAGCTTGTACTATACACTATAATATATTTTTGGTTTTTATGATACTTTCTAGTTAGACAATCTAACAATAAATACTAAACGTGATATCGATAAATCAGTCGATAAATAGATAGATGCTTTGATAGATTGGTCAAGGTTAATACATAGACAGATATGAATAGGTAGATTGATAGAGGTATTCTGCTTTGATTTTAGTATTATCACTTTAGCAACAATGAAGAATAAATATTAATATTAGATGGACAAATAAATTGGTAGATGAATAGGTACAATTAGACAGTTATACAGTATATATGAATCGATAGACAGGCTGTAATAATCATTTTGGCTAAAAAACTTACTTATTTGTCTATATACCTAACAGTGTCTTACTGAGGTCTTTGCTTTAATGGTTGCCTTCAGTTGATTGAAAATATAAAACATGCCAAAATATTTTCTCTTGTTTTTGAAGTTTCTGGATATTGTGCTGATTTTTGTCTTAAGTCTTAATTGATTGAACCCTAAACTTTTAATTATATTATATAAAAATACATGCAAGAAAACGCATGCTATATACATGTACACTCAGCAACAGTCAAAACCGCCACCCTACCGAGAGAGGCGACTTCTCTCTCACCTCAACTGCAAGTGACGTAACTTGCGCCACAACGTGGCTAAAGCTGGGTGAGAGTGAATTCCAGGGTGAGAGTACAAAAGGGGCTGGGGTTGGGGGTGCAACAGTACACGTGACAATGGTCAGGCATATGACAGACTCTGAACGATGGCGCACTGTTGGCAGGATAGTCCCAAGATACTGGTAGTGTTCAGCACGCAGCCATAGGCAGCCAGCGCCATGATCTCTGCGGCTCAACAGCCAGGGCAAATCGACGTCTGCTACGGATTGTCAGGCGAACTCCGACCGCGCCAGCCACCCTGCTCCGTCTAATGTGGGGTGAAAGAAGCAGATGGGGCATCTCCTGATTGCCCTCTCCTGCATTCACTCTCACCCAGCTTTAGCCACGCCGTGGCGCAAGTTACGTCACTTGCAGTTGAGGTGAGAGGTAGGGTGGCGGTTTTGACTGTTGCTGAGTGTACATGTTTTTACTACAGCTAGGATATTGTACGAGCGTAATACGGCGAGTTGTTTGTAGTTTTTTACATAACAGGGGGGGGGGGGGTTTCAAACCTCCGGCCGGGCGTGGGTTTACAAACTCCAACTTTCACTACACTGCCAAACTTGATAGCAAACGCACTTAAGCGACTTGCAACTTTGTGAGGTACGCTGTACGCACCCCACACGCACAGGTGAATAGCTAAAAGCTGCACAGCTGAGCAGCTCCTACATAGTACATGGAACAAACCACCTTACTTTCTCTTACTTATTAAGCGAATACAGATACAAAACGTATATTGTGTCAACAGTAAGTCAAGCGATTAAATTCCCTGCCGGTCAAATCCAAATTAAAGTCGGAAACCCAAATTTAAAGTTATCGATATTTGTATTTTATATATAGACTTGAAAGAATTTCTGATTTACATTTCCAGTATTGGAGAGGAGGCTAACATGCTTCAAAGTATCAATAGCTTGGAGTTGTATTTCAATTTCGTAACGTATTTGAAATACTTGCTATAGTAGAGACACTGTTTATGAGAAAACAGCACTACTTTTGTCATAGTGAGTTTCGATGTGAAATTTCGACCTTATGAAAGTGGCTGCTATTTGAGTTTCGATGTTGTGAAATTTCGACCTTATGAAAGTGGCTGCTATTTGAGTTTCGATGTTGTGAAATTTCGACCTTATGAAAGTGGCTGCTATTTGAGTTTCGATGTTATGAAATTTCGACCTTATGAAAGTGGCTGCTATTTGAGTTTCGATGTTGTGAAATTTCGACCTTATGAAAGTGGCTGCTATTTGAGTTTCGATGTTGTGAAATTTCGACCTTATGAAAGTGGCTGCTATTTGAGTTTCGATGTTGTGAAATTTCGACCTTATGAAAGTGGCTGCTATTTGAGTTTCGATGTTGTGAAATTTCGACCTTATGAAAGTGGCTGCTATTTGAGTTTCGATGTTGTGAAATTTCGACCTTATGAAAGTGGCTGCTATTTGAGTTTCGATGTTGTGAAATTTCGACCTTGTGAAATTTCGATCTTATGAAGTTTTCTGCTAGAGTTTTCGATGTTGTGAAATTTCGACCTTGTGAAATTTCGACCTTATGAAAGTGGCTGCTTTTTGAGTTTTCGATGTTGTGAAATTTCGACCTTGTGAAATTTCGACCTTATGAAGTTTTCTGCTAGAGTTTTCGATGTTGTGAAATTTCGACCTTATGAAAGTGGCTGCTATTTGAGTTTCGATGCTATGAAATTTCGACCTTGTGAAATTTCGACCTTATGAAAGTGGCTGCTTTTCGAGTTTTCGATGTTGTGAAATTTCGACCTTGTGAAATTTCGACCTTATGAAGTCTTCTACTAGAGTTTTCGATGTTGTGAAATTTCGACCTTGTGCAATAATTTGCTTTTTGACGTTGTGAAATTTCGACCTTGTGAAAGCACCCCCAGACAGACATTGCCTGACATTCTTCGGAGTACCCCAGCCAACAATATCAATGTTTGCCTCAAACCCTAATTTTACACGAATGTGCTCCATTTTATGTCTACCTCTATCCTACTAACTATTAACAATTTCTGTTTGTGTATGGCCTTAGATTTCAGAATACATGCAAAAGTAGTTCCGGGTATTGGAATTCCCCGGGTTCAAAATCCGCGGGTTTCAACAGCTTGTCTCTACCTATAAAAATCAAAACTCTGTCTGTGTGTCTGTCTGTCTGTGTGTCTGTCTATCTGTGGACAATTTTGATCGCTATGGACTCCCAAACCGCTCAACCAAATGACACCAAACTTTACACCCACCCTAAACTTACTACGGGGATAAGAGAATAAATAGAAGATATCAGGAGAGACGAGGGGGTCGAGGGCAGAGCAGAGAATATGGGAGTCGGGAGGAAGAAGCGAGAGGAGGGAAGAGAGAAGGGAGATGGAATAGTAGAGATGAGAAGATGGAGAGAGAAGAGGGGAGAGATGAGACAGAGGATCAATGAGAGAGGAGAGTAGAGAAGAGTGAGAAGAGATAAGAGATGAGAGAACAGAGAGGCAGATGAGAGAGGATCGAGAGGAGAGGTTAGAAAGGATAGAAAAGAGAGGAGATAAGAGGGGGATAGAGGGGAGAGAGAGGAGTGAGAAGAGGAGATAAGAGATGAGAGAGGGAAGAGCGAGAAGATGAGATAAGATATAAGAGATAAGAGAGAGAGAGAGAGTTGAGAAAGAAGAGAGGAGAAAGGAGAGATGATAGAATAAAGGGAAGAGGAGGAGAGAGGAAAGAGATGAGATCGTGGAGATGAGAGAGATGAAAAAAAGATGATCGAGAGAGTAGAGATGAGAGATGAAGGAAGAGAGAGCAGAGTACAGAGACGAGAGAAGAGAATAGAGGGGAGAGAGTATAGAAGAGGGAAGAGAGGAGAGGAGTAAGGAAAGAGGGGTGTCAGAAGAGGGGAAAGAGAAGAGTACACAGTAGAGAGGAGAGTAAAGATGACAGATGAGAGATGGGAGATGAGAGAGCAGAAACGAGAGTGAACAGACAAGAGATGGGAGAGTAGAGAGAAGAATAGAGATGAGAAATAAGAGATGAGAGGTGCAGACAAGGGAGAGATGAGAAGTGAGTGAGGAGAGAGGGGGAAAGGGAGAGAATCGAGAGGACAGGGGAAATTGGTGAAAAGGACGAGAGAGGAGAGGAAAGAGGGGAGAGATTAGAGAGAAGAGAGAGAGGGGGGAGATAGCAGAGAGATGAGAGGAGAGAGAGGGGGGGAGAGGAGAGAGAAGATAAAAGAAGAGAAATGAGAGATAAGATAGCAAAGACGAGAGAGAAGGGAGGTGAGGGAAGAGACGATAGAAGACATGAGAGGAGAGAGTTGAGAGAAGAGAGGAAAAAGAAGAGAGTAGAGATAAAGAAAGTGTTAAGAGAGGGTATAGTAAGGAGTGAGAAGAGAGGTGAGGGAAGAGAGAGCAGAGAGCAGAGGGAAACGAGAAGAGATAAAAGAGGAGAAAGGAGATATGAGAGACCAGAGACCAGAGAGAAAAGAGAAGAGGAGAGAGAAAAGAATAGAGGGGAGAGGGAAGAGACGAGAGAAGAGACGAGAGAGGAGAGAGGACAGAGGAGAGAAGAAAGAAGAGATAAGAGGAGAGAGAGAGAAGAGACAAGAGAGAAGAAAACAGACAGAAAAGAAGATAGAAGTTTCAAAGGATGCAAAGGACATATGGAGAGGCAGAGGTAGAGGCCAGAGTTTGCCTGACATTCTGCGTAGCACCCCAGCCAACAATAGCAATGTTTGCCTCAAATCCTAATTTTACATGAATGTACACTATTTTATGTTTAACTCTAATCCTAACTATTAACAAGTTTTTGTTTGAGTTTGACCTCAGATTTTAGAATACATGCAAAAAAATTCCGGGGAATGGAGTTCCCCGGGTTCAAAATCCGCGGGTTTCAACAGCTTGTTAACTAATAAAAATGAGTGCACTAACCAATAAAACCTTCCAAACCCATTGCACCTTTTATCCAACAATTAAATATAATATCTTTATTATTCAGCTTATCTTTCACTGCATAACAATAGGGGCTTATATAATGAATTAGCTTTAATGAATAGTCAGTTATATTTCAAACATTCTTTTTTCATAAAATATCTCAAATAATTTTATAGGTTAACAAAATTTTATATAGCCTACTAGCATAGTCTTTCAATCTCTTTTTTAGTTTCTAATTTCAACTAGAAAAAAGCCAGCCAATGGCCAAAATTACAACAATATCAAAAATAATATCAAAGATAGATCCAAATTATAAGTAATCATTTTAATAATTCAATTTTTAAAGAAATCAATAAATTAAATTTGAATTATTGGCAAGCAAATGCTAAGTAGGTTTGCTTTAAAATCAAAAAAATATTTGAAAAATTAAATATTTTCTTATAAATTTACATTTAAGTCTAAATTAAAATTAAAATTTTTAATTTTTAAATGCTAGGCCTACTTATACTTGCCTGCTATTTACACAAAAATAATTTGATTTTTGTCTAGAATTTCAATAAAAGAAAACTACTGTACTGAAAGATGGTAAACAGCATAATTTCTATTGAAATATTTGATGAAGCTAATAAATATAACAATGAGACCAGATAACAAACTTACCAAGAAAAACAGACAAGCTTAATGATGGTATCAATTGGTCCTCCATCAGCTCTCATTAACTATGGTTGACTTCGCCTTGGGTTATAATAGAGGGATGAGTATTATCTTTTGCCACTTACAGTACAGTTTTATGCAGTGAAGCTGTAATTCGTACATTTTACATTTTCAACATGTTACAATTACAAGCTGCACATTTTGGTTATATAACTTAAAAATCGAAATCTCGACCTGCGAAAAAGCGAAAAAGGTACGCTGAATCGAAACTTAGATAACGAGAACTGCTTACATGTGTGGCCAGAAGTTTTTATTTTGTTTTTAATTATTTGCTAAGTTATTCCTGGTAAACCTAAGGCAAAGAGTTTGTTTCTTAAAATTTTGTTTTATTTGGTTAGCGCGAGAAAACCTCGTGCGCGACTCCGAACTCTTCGTACGACTCCCGATCGTACACGTCACAATCTTTGTCGACGATATTAAACGAGTTCGGGCAATGAGAAAACTTTAGAAAGAAAAATTATAACCCCCTTTTCCTACTGAACCTTTCTACTAAAAACAGGGATGTCTTCGTGGGTCCAAGTCTAGACCAGTACTATATTACACCGTTCTGTAATTGTGTACATGTACATGTAGAGGAAGGCTGCGTACATAGCTGAATTATATCATAGCTCAAATCATATCTGAATGTTAGTAGGCGACAGATTAAATACAAGGACCACTGTTGAATAACTAATACGGTAATTGTTTTATACTATAGTGGAGCTTTAATTTACCAAGTCCAATTTAATGGTACGAGCGTATTTCGAGTGGCGGCTACAAAATGCATTTTCAAATGCAGGGAGAGAATAGTAATATAATACTACTACTACTAATAATAAGAATTTTTGTAGACCGTGTCTACTGCGGAAGAAAGATTGATCGGCTCCGAAAGAGCCCGTTGCTTTTATATATATTTAGCAAATAACAAAGACCCTCGAGGGTCTCATACATGTACGCAAATAAAAATGGGCAAAGGGAAAGGGAAGGAACGAACAAGCAAGCAAAGGGTGACGCATCGAAACAAAGAACATTCCTACCCCACTTCCCCTCAACCCCTCTCACACAACACAACTACACTGTACGTCATCACAAGAATTGATTACACCTGCTCCAATAAATTAGCAGGTTAATTGCAACCGACAGCTCAGCCGCTGACAGACAACAAGGAGTCTGTCTTCCCGTGAGAGCTCGTGCCGCAGCCCGTGTAGGCTGCATGTATCGGTGTGGCTGTCGAGTTGCCACCGCCCAGTGAAAAAATGATATGGATTCCATGTGGATTTTTCATATGAAATCCATATGTGCATTTGTCTCCGTCCATCCATGTGGAATCAAGATATGGATTCCACATCGAAGATCCACATGGAAGTAATTATGTATTTCACATAGAATCCACATTGTCATTGAATAGCAGCCATTATACTGGTTGCCATAATAAATTGTTGCATCTTAAATCTCAAAATAATACCAGATCTCAAAATTTCATACAAACCCCAGATCTCAATACCATATAAAAAAACTGAAACAGAGATAAAAACACTAAAGCCAAAAAATATTTCTGCACAAAAATATATTCAAAAAGGATGTCTCAATAAGTAAGGTGTATTTATGTACAGTAGTAAGTCACTGGCACACAAAGAATAAACACACTGATGTAGATATTGATACCTTTAGAGTTGCATATATGATATAATATATAGTTTGAAACTGACATTGTCAATAGCATTAATTGACAATATTATAATGCACCAGAATTAGAACACTCAGAAACAAGCTGCTGCCAATTGCCAGAATGCTGCTTCTTCAGGTCAGGTGAGAAACCTTAGAAAAGAAATGAGTTAAATTACAGAATTTTATTAGTATCTGTGGATAACAGATAAATGTACATTTTGATGACAGAAAAAATCAGTTTGTAACTAAAACTTACCACTGCTTTACAAAAGGTAGCATTCTGGATATTAAATTCAAATTCCAAGTAGCTTTGCATGCTTCTTCAAAGGCAAGACCAAGGTGACACCCAAGTTTCAGGATAAGCCACGTGATGTTAGGCATGCATGAAACAAAAAAATAGTTGTTGCCAATTAAGATTGATAGATTATATTAGTAGACTTTTAAGGATGAATACTTAATAAAGACTATTTCAAAAGTAATAAGGCCTAAGTCAATAAATAGAAATACCAATAAAATAATGAGTACGGAAATTATTATTATATATGTTTATACTATAGACTTAATTTTTTTATTTTAAAATTGGTTCTAGACCATATAGTTTTTAGGCAAAACAATGCAAGTTCCATTTATTTGCTAGTATGATAAAACATTCCGTCATTAGGCCTAAGTCTAAATAGGCATTATGCCCCATGGCTATTAAATTCTAGACTTGGCCTAGCCCTACATCTGATCAAATTTACAATAATCATTATTTATTCATAATAACAACCTTAGCTGCTAGGCTAGTTATGCCAAAAGTAAGTTGCAAGTATAATTGCAAAGAATTTATTTATTAGATCTAATAACATTGTTTTAAAAAATGCAACAAATCTAAAAGATGCTAATAGGCAGGGTTTTTTTTGTGCGCAGAGTGTGCGTAGGCCCTATGCACCTTAAATTTTAAAATTGCACCCTGAAATTAAAAGGTGCGGTCTTGTCTATGTCTATACAATCCCAGTTGTCTGAAACAAGACTCAAGAGAAATTACACTCTGAGCCTTAAAATTGCACCTTGAAATTTGGCACAAGGTGCAATTTTGCACTTTGTCTCTGGCGAAAAAAACCCAGCTAACAGGCTTTCTTGCAGAAAATCATAATTTAATAGATTTAACTGAATAGCTAGATTGACTACTCAATTCACAAAGTCAAGCTAGTCCTAACCTTAATTAAAATAGAAAGACATAACTTGATAGTTATGGCTTAAAATAGGCCTAATAAGCATACATATAAACAGATAGGTAGGACTAAGAGGAAATTATGAGCTTCTGTAGGCCTATTGAAGTTAAAAATGAGTATCTAAACTATGGGCATGGCCATGGGATTCCTAGAAATTGGATAAATAATTTTATCATGGATTTTACCAGAAGTAGGCCTATCTATGAAAAAATACTGATTTATCTAATTTATAATCCCATGGAGGCCATGGCCATATAAGTATTGCCTATAGGTTAGGCCTACTAAAATTTATAAGGTGCTTAAATAGCCATAAACAAGGCAATTTATCTTTCAAGGCCTTGAACCAAGACATTGACGTATAAAAATAAAATAAATTCAATTTTAAAAAGCACGAAACATTTTTCACTGTCCACTTCTATTTTGTCTATTTTAACAAACAGCGTCTAATTTTTCGATTTTAATTTAGCTTAAAGTTATTAAGTTTTACTTAAAAGCACATAAATATAATAATTAATAAAATTAATTTTATAAAAACATCTGAATGTAGTATATCTTAGTTTTTTTATCGAAGTGGATTCCATGTTGAATCAATATACGCGTATTTCTAATGAATTCCTTGTAAAATCCACATCTACATTAGGATAGTAAAAATAGAAAATTAATGCATAAAAAATACTTTGCATACCATTATGTAATATTTAATTCATTAATTTGCAAAAATAAAAGAAACATTTAAATTCCACATGGCCACGTGGAACCCACGTGGAATCCATAAATCATTTTTCACTGGGCGATGGCATCGGAGCCAGGATACGGTGGTTTGGATCGCCCTGTCGCCTGCAGAGGTCACCTTGATCGTGTTGAGACTGATGCTGTCGGCGCTGCTGTCAGCCGCTATGGCGATATAGGCCGTGTCAAGATCCTCGCCCCTCTTCGGCGATTTTTGGACATAGCTGGCAGCTCAGGACATCAGCTGCCGGGTTGTCGCCCCCGGCTATGGTAGGTAGGTGACTTCGGAGGTCCTGCAGGCGAAGTGCCATGCGCTGGATCCGCGGCCCTGAAGCTGCGGCTGGTGTACATGTAGGCTGCGCACCTTCTTTGCCGCCATTGTCAACGCGCCGCCGCCGTTGACAATGGCGTTGACAGATGCTGCTGCCCCCCGAGGTTGGCGCTGCCGTGGCAGGAGGACTTCGACACCCGTCCTGTGACCAGCACCGACGTCGTAGAATTCGCCCGCAGGGCTCCGGGAGGCCGCGCCCCCGGCCCGGACGAGGTCCCCGTCGAGGCGCTGCGAGTCACAAGGGTTGCCACTGAGGTGGCCCGCGTGATGAACGGCGTCCTGGCGGGAGGCCCCGCGCCCCGCGAGTGGACCCAGGCCAACATCGTCGGCATCCCGAAGAAGCCGGGCACTACACTGAAGCAGGAGCATCGTGGAATCTCGCTCATGTCCTGTACCGCGAAGCTGTTCAACCGGGTGCTATTAGCACGGTTACAGCCCGTGCCTGGACTTGTTCCTGCGGTACGAGCAGAACGGGTTCCGCCCCCGTCGCGGTACGGTGACACAGATCCTGGCCCTCCGCCGCATCATCGAGGAGGCGCGCATCCACCAGTCAAGCCTTATCGTCATCTTTGTTGACTTCCTCGATCAAGGCCTTCGACTCGGTGGCGCGCGGCGCGCTGCCTCACGTGCTCCGTGCCTACAACGTACCGCAGCAGCTGATCTCCGCCATCATGGCGCTGTATCAGGACACCACCGCCGCGGTAGCGACGCCAGACGGACCGTCGGACCTGTTTAGCACGACCTCCGGAGTGCTAAAGGGTGACACTCTGGCGCCCTTTCTCGATCGTGCTGGTGATGGACTGGGTGCTCAGGACCGGCCTGCCGACAACAGAGGACGACTTTCTGCTGCAAAGGCGCACCAGTAGACGGCACCCGAAGAAGAAACTGTCTGTCCTTGGCTACGCGGACGACCTCGCCCTGCTGTCTTCGACGGCCGAAGGCGCCCAACGGCTGCTGGACGGCCTGACTGCGGCGGCGGCGAGGGTCAGTCTCGTCATCAACGCCAGGAAGACCGAGGTGCTGACGGTGCCGCATGATCTACCCGCCGAGATTCGACTTCGAGACGGTGACGGCCCCGGGACGGCGCTCCCGAAGTGCCTTCAGTTCGTCTACCTCGGCGTACTGGTGCCTGACGTCGGCGACGACCTAGCGAGACGGCGCGGCAAGGCCTGGGCTGCCTTCCGATCTGTGCGGGCGGTGCGGCTCTCCGAGGCCCTGTCCGACGGCGCCAGGTCCCAGCTGTTCCAGGCGGTTGTTGAGACCGCCCTGCTGTACAATGCTGAGACCTGGACGCTGACCGGGGCGCTTGAGGCGCAGCTCGACGCGGCACATGCGGCCCTAGTCCGCGCCGCTTTCGGCGCCCGCCGCGGCCCTGGTAGCGAGACAACCGAGTCCCTGTACAAGCGTACAGGCCTGACGCGGCCTTCTGCCCTGCTGAGTCAGCGGCGCCTGCGGCTTGCCGGACATGTCATCCGGGGCGAAGCCAACTGCCCAGAGCCGCTGCAGGACGTCCTGCTGTGGACCCCGCAAGGACCGCGCAGGCGTAGCCAGGGACGATCAGCCCGCTACGTCGACCGCCTTTTTGAAGATGCGCGAGCACCCAGCCAGTCGGCCGGTGTGAAGCACGTAGAGACCTAGCTCTGAAACGCGCGATTTGACGCTCCCCCGTCTTGGCCACTCCCGTGGCTGGCGTGGGGCGTAACTATTATTTTTATTATTATCTTTATTTTTATTTTTACAGGTAGGCGATTGGCCTGGTGAGGCCGCGTTAGGTAGCACCTGGGCGATCGTATCGCGCCGAAGGTCAGGCTGGTGGCGACAATCTGCCTGGTCTCGTATAGTTAAAGAAGGTGAGCGTGGAGCTAGCTGCATGTGTGCGATCGACTGCTTGATGGACTGGAAGACTTGATGTGAGCCCCACGACCATTCTCACATTCTTCTTGGTCAGCTCTCGAAGTGGCCTCGGGATGAGGGATGAAGGTTTGCGATGGAGCGGGCTACGAATGTAACGAGTCCGAGAAAGGACGTCCCGCTCCTCCGTTTATATCTTCTATATAGTCGCTTGAAGTTGCATGGCCACAGCCTCCATGTTTTTACTCGGTCGCGGTTGGATTCCGGCCTCGTGGCCAGGAATTCGGCCTGCTGCTGGCGCACTGTCGAGGCAGCTGCGCAGCCTCTCGTTGTGCTCTTTTATGGTGCTGGCAAAGTGATGATGTCGTCGTCATAGACACACTATGCCTCTCAAATTACTCAGGATGGATGTCATGACGTCCTATAGGAGTTCAAACTGTGTCCCTAACTTCCTCTCTGCCTGTGCACGTATACCTACATGTACATCAATCGTATATTTTCTACCCGTTAGAAACCCACCTGTAGTCCCCTGTAGACCTCCGAATGTCTCTATTGTCTTTTTTTCTCTATCAAGTTTGCATTCGTTACGCTCTGAGTAAGGTGTGCTAGACACGCCGGGGGTGCCGCTGTACATATCGCTGTACTTTGGCGGGGGGTTGAGGTGTGGGGGTGTTGCCCGCGCCGGACGGCTTAAAGCCTCTGCACCCGGCCCGGCTTGTTTCCGCCGCCATTTCTCAATTTTTTATTTTTTTTTACTAACCAATAAATATTAACTCGTTTAAACTAATAAATAAACGCTTCCGTTGGAATCCGCTTTCTCGGCCGCTGCCTGCTTTTCGCAGCTGATTTGTCTCGTTTGGCTCCTTCCGGCGTGTTTAAAAAACGATTTTTTCGCTTCCTTTAGATGTACATACAGATAACAGAGTACATGTAATCACGATTGTTTTATAGAATTATTGTAACATATGTACGATCGCACATGTCTGTACATGTATGTACATGCAGTGGCGGATCTAGAATTTCATTTGGGGGGCGGTCCAAGTTTGGGGCGCCAACATGAGTATGAGGAGCGCTAATTTTTAAGCTAGGGGGCGCAAAAATCAAGTTTAAAGGGCGCAATCTTAGGTTTTTTGGGAGGGGGGCGCAATATGATGTCAAGCTATTTCGGGGGGGGGGGGCGGCCGCCTTCTAAATCCGCCCCTACTTCTAGTGGTCCTTAGATCCATTGTTCCCCACCGATCATTCTCGCCCAATAATTACCTTGCATCAGCATTGAATCACAATTTTACGAGAAAGTCAATAGCGTGCGCTCGTCGGTGTTCACAAGCAGAAAGAATCATGCCTCTGTATCTATTGGTTTCGGGGCTATTAAAGGTCGAAATTTCCGCCAATTCCTACTGCATGCCAGTCGGTGTCAGCCGCAGAAAAAAAAATCATGTCGAAGGCACTGATGCTCGACCATGCAGCAGCATCAACCATTTGCCTGCTGGATTGATCTTTGGGTGTCTGGATCAGTAGCGCATGAAAATTGGACAAACTTAAAGCATGGATCGAATTCACCTACGAGGAAACGCTTGAGATGATCGAAGCTCAATCCGACACTTATATCTCCGACACTTCACTAGCCGCCATAGCAAATAAAAGCAAACCGTCAATCATACAAATGATCTACACAAGTTTTAAACCTTGTTACATGTAGTAGAAAAACTGAAAATAAACTTAGCGAACTTTGACACGAGATTTATATTTATTGTAATAACTTGGAAATTTCATCGACAAATACAGACTGGTTGAACAGTAAAATATTAGGGGCAAAATGCATGATATTTAAAGCGAAAATAAACGCCAACAAAATAATACGAGGATCCTGTTGCTAAAGTTCCCGGGCCGCGTTGGCTCTACACGTAGTTGAGTTTCATTTTCCTTATGATATTCAACCAGCAAGTTGCGTATGGCAAATGTCGTATCGCTTTGCATTCGCCCAGTCGTTCACACAGTCAACACAAGTCCGGAAACTTTTGCAACAACTCTTCGTAAACTAACAAAAATGATGAAAAACACGAAAAACAAACAAACAAAACGAAGCTACCAAATGCAAAGGCAAACTGTGTGCAATAAAAAAACTGGAAAAGCAAAAGCGGAGCGACAATACATATTGAAATAGGAGCCCGTTTGAGGCTACTTGAAGTAGGAAAGAACAATTTCTCCACAGATTATTTCTCGAAAATGCAGTTTTGCTTCCGAAAAGAAATATTACAGACACAGAAAGTCAAGCAGCTTCGATTGTTGACTATTTGGGTTCTTTACTTTTAAGAAGCAGCAACAAATCTATGGATCAGTGCTGCAAGCGACGAGACCGGCGAGGCTGTTTCGCCTGCGGCGGTTCCTCGTCGGGCGACAGATCGATAATGGATCGATAGCGCAGCGGCCGCAGCCGGATGTTGCTTCTTCGATGCTGCTGCGTGACCTCTTTCTCTTCTTCATCTTCTTTTTCCGCCGTTTCTTGCGACAGATTTTTGCACTTCTGCTGAGCAGATTTCCTATTCGCGGGCCTTTGATCTCGCCGACACCAGGCGCAGTTCGGCCCGGACTCCGAGTCGGCGCTGAACGACGGCTGCCGGTGCCGCCTCAGAGCCGTCGGGTGCGGCCCGGGCGACGGCCGCTCCCGCCAGGCCACGTGAGGCAGGTGGCGCTCGATGCGCGCCATAATTGGCGCCAACTGACTGCGCGTGACCAGCGTGCGGTAGCGCATGCGGCGCCACAACCTGACCGGATTTTATGTGTGGCTTGTTGAGACTGCTGCAGTTCTTTCTTTAACAGTAATTTCCACCTAGATTGGGGATTCATAACAAAAATTGCAGGAGAGACCGGAGGGTCCACATCTACTCCTAAATCCGCATTCTACTCCCCACTTTACCAAATCTACAGAAATCTACTCCCAATCTACAGAAATCTACTGCCCAATCTACAGAAATCTACTCCCCAATCTACAGAAGTCTACTCCCCAATCTACAGAAATCTACTCCCCACTTTACCAAATATACAGAAATCTACTCCCAAATCTACAGAAATCTACTGCCCAATCTACAGAAATCTACTGCCCAATCTACAGAAATCTACTGCCCAATCTACAGAAATCTACTCCCCAATCTACTGAAATCTACTCCCCAATCTACAGAAATCTACTCCCCAATCTACAGAAGTCTACTCCCCAATCTACAGAGATCTACTCCCCACTTTACCAAATCTACAGAAATCTACTCCCAATCTACAGAAATCTACTGCCCAATCTACAGAAATCTACTCCCCAATCTACAGAAGTCTACTCCCCAATCTACAGAAATCTACTCCCCACTTTACCAAATATACAGAAATCTACTCCCAAATCTACAGAAATCTACTGCCCAATCTACAGAAATCTACTGCCCAATCTACAGAAATCTACTGCCCAATCTACAGAAATCTACTGCCCAATCTACAGAAATCTACTCCCCAATCTACTGAAATCTACTCCCCAATCTACAGAAATCTACTCCCCAATCTACAGAAGTCTACTCCCCAATCTACAGAAATCTACTCCCCACTTTACCAAATCTACAGAAATCTACTGCCCAATCTACAGAAATCTACTGCCCAATCTACAGAAATCTACTGCCCAATCTACAGAAATCTACTCCCCAATCTACTGAAATCTACTCCCCAATCTACAGAAATCTACTCCCCAATCTACAGAAACCTACTCCCCAATCTACAGAAATCTACTCCCCAATCTACAGAAATCTACTCCCCAATCTACAGAAATCTGCTCCCCAATCTACAGAAATCTACTCCCAAATCTACTGAAATCTACTCCCCAATCTACAGAAATCTACTCCCCAATCTACAGAAATCTACTCCCAAATCTACTGAAATCTACTCCCCAATCTACAGAAATCTACTCCCCAATCTACAGAAATCTACTCCCCAATCTACAGAAATCTACTCCCCAATCTACAGAAATCTACTCCCCAATCTACAGAAATCTACTCCCAAATCTACAGAAATCTACGATCCCCAATCTACAGAAATCTACTGCCCAATCTACAGAAATATACTGCCCAATCTACAGAAATCTACTCCCCAATCTACTGAAATCTACTCCCTAATCTACATAAATCTACTCCCCAATCTACTGAAATCTACTCCCCAATCTACAGAAATATACTCCCCAATCTACAGAAATATACTCCCCAATCTACAGAAATCTACTCCCCAATCTACGGAAATCTACTCCCAAATCTACAGAAATCTACTCCCCAATCTACAGAAATATACTCCCCAATCTACAGAAATCTACTCCCCAATCTATAGAAATCTACTCCCCAATCTACAGAAATCTACTCCCAAATCTACAGAAATCTACTCCCTAATCTACATAAATCTACTCCCAAATCTACAGAAATCTACTCCCTAATCTACATAAATCTACTCCCAAATCTACAGAAATCTACTCCCTAATCTACATAAATCTACTCCCAAATCTACAGAAATCTACTGCCCAATCTATAGAAATCTACTCCCCAATCTACAGAAATCTACTCCCAAATCTACAGAAATCTACTCCCTAATCTACATAAATCTACTCCCAAATCTACAGAAATCTACTGCCCAATCTATAGAAATCTACTCCCCAATCTACAGAAATCTACTCCCAAATCTACAGAAATCTACTACCCAATCTACAGAAATCTACTACCCAATCTACAGAAATCTACTCCCAATCTACAGAAATCTACTCCCAATCTACAGAAATCTGCTGCCCAATCTACAGAAATCTGCTCCGCAATCTACAAAACGAATTTCCCCAAAAGCCCTTTAACAACAAGCAATCCCGTGCGGCACAACGCCTCACTCAGTCCTGGCCTTGCCAGCGTGCTTCAACAGCCGGGTCCAGCGGCGGCCGAGCCAGGCGGGCAGGAGCGCCAGCCGCAGGTTGTCATATTCCTCCTCGGTCTCGTGAGCCAGCCACAGACAGGCAAAGAAATTGTTGCGATTGTACTCGCCGAGTTTGAGTCGGCAGCGGATGAAGTACACGAAAGCGATGGCCAGCAGAGTCCGGTCGGCCAGCCTCAGGCAGGAGTCGTCCAGTAGGAACTGCCGGATCACGCAGTCCTTGGCCAGCAGGTTGCCATAGTGACGCAGGCGGCGGGTCAAGTCGCCGGCCGACACCTTCGACTCGCTGCCGGCGCCGCCGTCGTCATCCTCATCGTCGAAGTCCCGGTCGGTGCTGTCGATTCTGCAGGCTACCGGCTTGATCAAGCTGGCACTCGATGCCGTGCTGCAGCTGGCCGGCGGCTTCTTCGGCACCGTGGATGCCTCTGTGGCAGTCGTGGTCGATGTCGGAATCTCCGCAGAGGTGCTGCCGTTCTCGCCTCGCTGCTGCTGCTCCTCCTCCTCGTCATTGCCGAAGAATTCTCGGACAAAGGAGAGGGCGCGACTGCGAGCGTTGGCCAGCATGCCAAGTAGAGAGCTGGACAGCGGCCACTGAAGGTTCGGGGCAAGGGGGTGTTTGATTGAGGGGCATCTAAAGAACAAGTCTAGACTTGAGACAGACAGACAGAAAGACAGACGGACAGACAGACAGACAGACAGACAGACAGACAGACAGACAGACAGACAGACAGACAAACAGAGAAGACAGACAGACAGACAGACAGAGAAGACAGACAGACAGACAGACAGACAGACAGACAGACAGACAGACAGACAGACAGACAGACAAACAGAGAAGACAGACAGACAGACAGAGAAGACAGACAGAGAAGACAGACAGACAGACAGATAGACAGACAGACAGACAGACAGACAGACAAACACTAAGACATACAGACAGACAGACAGACAGACAGACAGACAGACAGACAGACAGACAGACAGACAGACAGACAGAGAAGACAGACAGACAGACAGAGAAGACAGACAGACAGACAGAGAAGACAGACAGAGAAGACAGACAGACAGACAGACAGACAGACAAACACTAAGACAGACAGACAGACAGACAGACAGACAGACAGACAGACAGACAAGCACTAAGACATACAGACAGACAGACAGACAGACAGACAGACAGACAGACAGACAGACAGACAGACAAACAGAGAAGACAGACAGACAGACAAACAGAGAAGACAGACAGACAGACAGAGAAGATAGACAGACAGACAGACAGACAGACAGACAGACAAACACTAAAACAGACAGACAGACAGACATACAGACAGACAAACAGACACAAAGACAGACATTAAAACAGATAGATAGATAGACAGACAGACAGACAAACGGACACAGACAGATAGCGGACAGACAGACAGACACATAAATAGGCAGACAACACAATCACTAAAAGACATACTCGGTAACCAATGACTTCTAAAGGAATACTCACAGGAATACAAAAAACTAAAAAAGTAAATTTTGATAAAAATAAATTTAAAGAATCGCTATCTCAGTCTACAAACACTCCGCATCAGCACCCGATAACTACTGAAACCATATGTGAATCTTATATTTGATACAGCGGTACGTGTAACACAGTTGGCATTCAAATTAAGACGAGCCAATCAACAATTCCTTGGATGTAGCTCGTAAATAGAAACAATCGGTCGCGAATAAAAATGTTTTTTTTACAAATAATTTGTTGCAGTCTGAGAAATGCAATCAAAACATAAACAGTTATTACTGGCACTCATGGGGGATAGGTAGTGAAATGACCTTGGGATTGATTAAGATGGCGATATGACCTTGGGATTTTATTGAGATGTCGATATGACCTTGGGATTTTATTGAGATGTCGATATGACCTTGGGATTTATTGAGATGCCGATTTGACCTTGGGAGATTTATTGAGATGCCGATTTGACCTTGGGATTTATTAAGATGCCGATATGACCTTGGGATTTGGGATATCGTTCGGTAGCTAAAAATCACCCCAATGCTTGTACCTACAAAAGAACTGCTTTGAACTTTGGCATAAAATTCTGAATAAACAGAATACTATATCTACATAAAAAATTTCTACGCTAATATTCTACAAAACTGAAGGAGAAAAGTAAACCAATATGTATATAAGACATTCTACGTGAATAAAATATGACATGCATAGTAACTACAACATAAATTACTGATTAAGCACAACGGGCGCTTAAGCGTCAAATTGTTGCGCTTGACGCAACATACAGAGTTGCACTTTATACGCTTCATTTTTAAAATGGACTTTTAAAAAGTACAAACAGTCACGAAAAGGATGTCGCAGCTAAATTTTTCGATTTCGAATCATGTAACTCGAGGTCTCGTATTCGAATCCTCAAATTTGAGGTCCCGTATTCGAATCTTCAAATTCGAGGTCCCGTATTCGAATCTTCAAATTCGAGGTCCCGTATTCGAATCCTCAAATTCGAGGTCCCGTATTCGAATCCTCAAATTCGAGGTCCCGTATTCGAATCCTCAAATTCGAGGTCCCGTATTCGAATCTTCAAATTCGAGGTCCCGTATTCGAATCCTCAAATTCGAGGTCCCGTATTCGAATCCTCAAATTTGAGGTCCCGTATTCGAATCCTCAAATTCGAGGTCCCGTATTCGAATCCTCAAATTCGAGGTCCCGTATTCGAATCCTCAAATTTGAGGTCCCGTATTCGAATCCTCAAATTCGAGGTCCCGTATTCGAATCCTCAAATTCGAGGTCCCGTATTCGAATCTTCAAATTCGAGGTCCCGTATTCGAATCCTCAAATTTGAGGTCCCGTATTCGAATCCTCAAATTCGAGGTCCCGTATTCGAATCCTCAAATTCGAGATCCCGTATTCGAATCCTCAAATTCGAGGTCCCGTATTCCTTAAATCCTTAATTAATTAAATCCTTAAATTCGAAAGAACTATTTTAGAGACTTAAATTTGAGATCACAATTTGAATTCTCAGCTTAATTAAAAATTCTAATAAATCTCGAAATACCGCCAAAAGTCATCAAGGCAGGTACAGCGGCACGGGCCGTCCCAGCTTCGGTTTGGAGCAGAACGGGCACTTGGAGACGCTGGCGGCGCACTGCTTGCACAAGGCGTGCCCGCAGTCCACCAGCACAACCTGGAGCGGCCGGTCAAAGCAGATGCCGCATTTCTGTTCGGACTGTGCCTGCTGAGAATTGTTCGATGATGACGTGGAGGGAGGCTGCGGCGGTCGGGGCGGTGGTGGCGGCGGTGGCGGGCCGTTTCTTCGCTGCATGAAGAGCTTGTAGGCGCGCTTCGCAGCCAGAGCCAGCAGCAGCAGCGTGGTGAGCCGGCAGGCACCTCTGAAGAAGCTGCGGGTGGTATGGGGTGTTGGGACGGCTAAGATTGGGACATAGATAGTCAGACAGACAGACAGACAGACAGACAGACAGACAGACAGACAGACAGACAAACACTAAGACAGACAGACAGACAGACAGACAGACAGACAGACAGACAGACAGACAGACAAACACTAAGACAGACAGACAGACAGACAGACAGACAGACAGACAAACACCAAGACAGACAGACAGACAGACAGACACACGAAAGCACACAAGCAGTCGCACAGTCATTAACCAACTTGTATGTTGAGCAAGTGTCCTTAGCAGAATCGATCAGCTCGGCCATATCAGTGAAGCCGACCTCTAGCAGTCTCAGATTGAGTTGTCTGGACAGCGGATCGAACGACAGGGCGCCCATGAAGTTGAGGGTGAGGCCGGCCGGAATGACGCTCTCCGTGATGTGAAAATAATCGCCCGAACTGCTGTCGGCCAGGGGCACCCGGTGGTCGCGCCGGCGCTGGAACAGCCGGCCGAAACCGTTGGCCGACTGGGCCTCCCTGTCCGATGGGGTCAAATCGGGTCAGAGATGTACATGTAGGTATTAGAAGTGACGAGTTGCCTCACAAAAATAGCTTAGACCAGTCCGAATCAGCTGTCCACACGGTCAATTTGAGATCAAAAGTACAGTTAAGGTCAAAAAACCGATTTTAAATGAAGAAGTCAATAAAGGTCAAGGGGACAGTAGAGGTCAATCAGTGAAATTGAGATCTGGTCAATTTTTCAAGGTCTGATTTGAATCAAAAAGTTTGAGGTCAAGAAGTGAACTGAACAAACTGAACAGTGAGTGAAATAGTGGTCAAAGAGTCAATTTGAAGCGTTTTGTCTGCCCTCTGAAACCACTCTGGGGCCGTAGAGTCGCATTTGAGGCGTGCTAAAGTCGCTGTAGAGTCACTGAGTGTGTCCCTTCTTAGACGCTCGGGACGCGTGACAGAGCAAGAGTTACCCTACTGAGTTAGTAGAAAGTTAGGGGCCAACACAACGAATCTTGGTCGATTCTTTCGCGAATCTTTTATGATTCTACAACTCACGTGACGCGCTTGTGACGCAACAGTCGCCTCTCTGTTGCATTGGACTTATTTGAGTCGTTAAAAAATTACAAGAGTCGCTAAGAGCCACTAAGAATTGGGTTTGCAATGACTTTTTAGCGATTCTTGTCACGGTATCGCTTTCAACGGGAAAGGTCAAAATATTCAAATGGTCAGAGGAACAAAAAATCAATCTTTCACATAAAATTCACAAGCCATGCGCACCTGAGCTGGACGGTCTCGTCAGCTGGATTGCCAGACCCAAACGGCCAAAGGGCCGATACGGCAAGTCGGCGAATCGCCACCAGCCGGGGCACGCGGCTCTCTGAGTACAGCAATCGTCGCAGGTTGCCGTCCCGGCTGACCTGGGCGTGCCGCTCCTCGAAGGCGATGCAGCGAAGCCCGTCCCTGGCAACAACCTCATCAACAGACTGCGGCGCCAGGGTGCCGCTGAAAGCTACCAGCTCGGGCAGCTCCTTGGCAGTGTCTGGGTAGTCTTTAACTAAACTGGCAACTGGCTGGCCCTCCGGCACTATCTGGCAGCTCTCCAGGCGCTGCAGTTCGGCCTCGCTGCACCGACTGAGACTGCGGAATAGCAGCCAGAAAGTGCCATCAATAGCAGCTGCTACTAATAGGCCGGCTATCTCTTCGCTCATGCTGGACAACAATATCTGCAATCTAAGTTAGTGTGACACTTCACTTAAATCAAAAGCCAGTATGTGACATGAACTGGACAAACAAAAAGGAATTTGACATGCAGGCACTGCTGATAAATACACTGACAGTAGGCCTGTACAGCAATATTAGTATGTGTTTCATATTGTATTTGTGAAACATTAATCAAAGTTTTGAATTCTGTTTGTGCACAAAAAATTATACTAAAGAAGCTAGTTGTCATTCAATGGTTATAGAATGAGCTTATATTGAAGTTATAAGCCCTTTTATTGCTTAAAGAAATAGTTCAATAACTATACTTTCACAAAAAATAGTAAACTATATATAAAGAGGAATAGTAAAAGAAGTATAATGATCAAAATCAGCATTTTTATTATAAACTATTATTCTTATTGTTATTACTAGAGCATGAAAGTTCTTTAAAAAATAAACCTAATCTTATAAGTAGTCAAAACATATCAAAACATTACAAGAATAAATGTTGACTAAGGCATAAAATATTTCATTTTATTTTCTCCATAGGTCTATACATCATATTTTCATTTTATAAAATAAGATTTTAAGGTTTGACAGCAACAAAATCCAGATACTATATATGCAATAGTTTTAGGTCTAACGAAACAATTTCTTAACTAAATTATCAATTTTTTTAAATATTTGATTAATCAAGTATCTATGCATTAGTTGATTCACATAAATAATATATTTATAAATAATATATATATAAAGCTATAACCAAAGCATGTTTTTAGAATTTATTATTAAATGATTTTATGCCACTTTATTTAAGATATTTATATTTGTAGCTAGAAGGTCCTAATTTATTGGCATATATGCCCAACCTCAAAATTTCATCCATCCAGTATGACTTAGTTTTGTCCAGATTTGCAACTTAGTTCTTCCTAATTGCAACTTAGTTCCTCTTGATTGCAACTTAGTTCCCCCAATTGCGACTTAATTTTCCCTTTTATATGTCTTTTCTTGCCTTTTCTCTTTTATTCTCTTTCTTTTTCTCTCTTCTTTTCCCTCTTTCTCCTTCCTCTTTTCTTTTCTTTTTCTCTTCATTTCCTTTTTTCTTCCCATAACTGTTTGTTTTTTTGCATTTTTGATTTTGTGACTTATCATGGCTGCGGCCATTTTACCTGTCTGGTTTGGATGTTAGGTGTTGGGCATATATGTTTATTGGCATTGTATACCATTATTATTGCATTAAGGATATTCTAATAGTTCTATTAGAATTAGTTCATTAAGAAGTATATTGTGATTTATAAATTATAACTCATGCCATGGATCACTTGGTAACATTGTTATATGCCATGCATTCTTTTATTTTGAATAATTTTTCAAATTGGGAATGAAATTATTGAAGGATTGAAAATGGTAAAATTTATATAAGATTTATAGTAAGGCAAATAATATATATATTTTATATATATATCTATCTATATATAAATATTATATATATGTAAGACAACCTATATACCTATAGGAGTCTGTTAGGAGTCTATATTAGTCTTATACTTAGACATACATAGGCCTAGGGGGCCTAATTTGGCTTCTTACATAAAATTCTTAGAATAGCAAACGCACTGAAATATATAACAAAGGTTGAAAGGTTTATTATAGAAGATCGTTCTAAAACATGGAAGTAATTTTATTTCAGTAGGCATAGGCTACACTGGCTTATTTTTTACAACTGCACCATATATACTTCAAACTCGAATAAAGCACGTGTGGAAGGCCTTCTTTATTTTTACGCGAAAGTAGTAGTAAGTTTGGCTCAGGCAGGAAGCCTGTTTGTTTGGCCAGTATACGTCAGTGTATTTAATAAAATCCAAGAGTAGAAAATAGCGACGAAATAGAAGTTTATAAAGACGATTTGCCGCGAGTTAGTAGTAGTAAGAGTTAGTTATTGTAAAAGATAAAGTATTTGAAAGCGCGCCAGAATTTTTACGGTATTTTTGGACGAAAAGTGACGACTAACAACTAACAACGAGTATAAATATTAATACAAAAATGAGTACAAATTACGAGGTATAGCTTTAATTGCGAGATTACTTTGGTAAGCGAGTTTGTAAAAAAAGATGTAGTATTTTTGAAAGCGCGTGATATTTCAAAGCGTGAAAAAACGAACATAAACAATACTTCGGAAGAACTTTACGTTTAACGAATAACGACGATTTAAATAGGGAATTAAAAAAGACAGTAAATGAATAAACAACTGAAAAGCGGATTTGTTACACTGCTAATGTATCTGATTCAGTTTGTTTAACTGTTTTAGCTATTCATGACTTCATATATTTTAGCTACACCAGTGAGTTCTTTTCTGACTCTTTTTTCATTTGTAGCATATCCTATCTTGTGTATTTGATTGCTATTTAAGAGGTATTGACAGAAGTATTTTTTCCTGATCTCTTCAGTTTGTGGACATTCGGTCAAGTAGTGTAGAATGTCAGAACCATTTCGCGCTCCACACAATTTACATGGTTCTTGAGAAAAAAAGTTGGGTGTAATCTCGCATTTCAGTTTTAGGAGGGTTGTTAAGAATTTTTTGTTTCTAAATGTACATGGGAAGTAATCTGAAAGGTCGGGCCTGCAGATTTTTTTGTAGAGATAGGCGTTTTTGTAGAGTTTAATATGTTGCTGATTCTCTAGCTTTTGGCTAAGTTCTCTTTCTCTGTGTATCTTGAGGTGCTTTTTCACTAGGTATTTCTCGCTATTAAAGCTTTGGGAAAGTTTATCTTCAGTTAGTGCTTTTAGGTCTATACTTTCTAGTTTCTTTAGTACATTCATTTTCCATGGATTTTTTTGGCCGGTGCTTGAGTAGAAAATTTCTAGAGTCGTTTGGCAGAGTTTTTTGTGTCTAATCTTCAGCCAGTAGATGAGGTAGGTTTTAGCGATTCGTTGAGAGATTGGAGTAAGATCAAGTTCTGATGATATCACACTGTTGCTAGCAAATTTTGGTAGATTGAGGAGATATTTGTAGAATTTCAGCTGAATATTATCAATAGCTTTTGTATCAGACATGGTAGCCAGAGGGCCCAGAGCTCACAACCGTAAGTGATAACGGGGGTAACAAGCGCGTCAAATAGTCTGCGAATGAGTGTGATGTCTAGGGACGTATTCTTTACCCTATGGAGTAGGGAAAACATGGCTGTATATCCCTGCTTAGTTTGGTGTTCAATACATTTTTTAAAGCTGTTTTTTGGTTCAAAAATAATTCCCAGGTATTTAAATTCATTTACTTCTTCTATTTCTTGGTTGTCGTAGTATATTTTTGTAGCAATGCTAACTGTGTCGTTTTTTTTGTCTGGTATTGCCCTGCATAAACTTTGTTTTGCTTGCGTTTACTTTCAAGTAATTTTGTTTGCAGTAATTTTCCATAGTCGTAAATGTGTCTTGAAGTTCGTCTTTGTTTTTAGCTAGAATGGCTTGATCGTCTGCAAAGAGTAGGATGAGTGGGAAAGCAGATCTCGTAAGAGAGCGCCTAGCGCTAGAGAGTTCAAGATATTCAACAATGTCGTCAATATATAGTTCAAAAAGAATGGTAGAGAGAGGGTTGCCTTGAAGAACACCTTTAGATATTGGGATTGGCTGGGTTTCATCATCATCATCATCTTTTTTTAGAATGAAGCAGGCATTTTTATGCATGTTCTTGATAAGTTCCATCATTTGACCTTTAATACCCTGATTATCCGTTTTGCACCAAAGGGTCGGTTGATTTAAGCTATCGAAGGCTTTTTCATAGTCAACAAATCCAATAAAGAGTTCTTCTTTGTTGTAGATGGATTGGTTTATAATGTTGTAAAGATTAAAACATTGGTCGATTGTGCTATGATTGGGCTTGAAACCGTATTGGTATTTTGATATAAGATTGTTTGTGTATGCTAGGTTTTCGAGTCTGGATTTAATAATTTGGCAAAAGAGCTTGCCAAGAATTGGTTGAATGCAGATTCCTCTGTAATTGTTGGGGTCGGCACTGCTGCCTTTGTTTTTATAAATCGGAAGAAGTGTATTTGTTATCCAACTAGTTGGGAAGGTTCCTTGTTTGAGTGCTTCGTTGAAAAGTGAGCATAGGAGGTCAGCAAGTTCGTTCTCGAGGTATTTGAGTGTTTCTACATATACTTTATCGTGCCCAGGTGCTTTGTCGGTTTTGAGCTTTTTGATATGTTTTATAACTTCTTCTTTGGTGAATGGGGCATTGAAATCCTCTAAATCAGCCAGGATAGGGTTGTCAAGATGAAGATTGTATGATAGTCTAATGCTGCTGTCTTGTTCAGTTACAAGATTTTGAAAGTGTATGACAAATTTTTCATCAATTGTTACTCTGTTGTTTGAGGGATTTGGTGTTTTTAATAAGTTCCAAAGTTGTTTTGTATCGTTTTGAATAAAGGCCTGGTTGATCATGTTGTCTGCACAGAGAGTTGTTTCAAATTTCCATGAAGTGAGCTTTTTTTCGTATGCTTTTTTGAGTTGTACTTTGCTTGAGAGGTTGTTGGGAGTAGGGAAGGTTTTATATCTTCTGCAGGCATGTCTAGCAGCGTTTCTTAAATCTTTAAGGAAGCGAGGCAGTGTTGAGCATAGTGGGTTCTTTATCTCTACTGTGATGTTGTTTTGAATTTGTCTAACTTTTCTACTTAATTCATTTATAAAAGCTGGGTTTTGTATGTCTAGATTTGTGATTTTGTCATGCATGTTTTTCAGGTCATTTGCGAAGTTATTGATATGTTTTTCTTGTTGCAGGTTGGGTTTATGTGACTTTTTTAGGACTCTGTATCTCGTTTTCGAGTTATTGGTTGCTTGTTTAGTTTCTGTGATTTCCTCTGTGAATTCAATTGATAAGGAGAGCACTATTTGGTTGTGGTCGCTAAAGTAGGTGTGGTTCTTTACTTTAAAGTCTTCGAGGTGTTGGAGTAAGCTGGTAGAGACGAAACAGAGATCTATAACAGAGGAACCAGATTTTGAGAGAAAGGTGAATTCACCATTTGTGTCTGATAGTGATCTACCATTGATTAGATGCAGGTTGTATGAGTCAGTAATCTGGTTAAGTAGTCTACCATTTTTGCAGTTTTTCTTGTCTTGGCTTTGTCTAGTAAGTGAGATGTTTTTTGCTCTGGTGGTATATATTGAATTTAAATCTATGTATGAGGTATTGTTTATATGAGCATTGAAGTCTCGGCCAATAAGGAAGATGTTTTCTTCGGAGTGATAAGCATCAAGGAGAATTGTTAGCTGTTCCCAATTTTCTTCTTCATAATATTTTGAAGACAGTGGGGGTATATAGGAGTTTATTAAGGTGAAGGTTTTGTTTTTATCCTTTTTGTGTTTAAAATTTAGCGTCAAGAAGTTTTTATAATGTTTGAATGATTCTGTAACATTGTATTGTGTATCTAGTGACTTTTTGTAAGCTGTCAATAATCCACCAGAAGCTCTGCCAACGAATTTACAGCCTTTTTTGTTTGCAGGCTTTTGGTATGTTATGTAGTTTTCAGACAGGTTGTTGATTTTGAGTCGCTTGTTTTCATTTTTTGTGTCTATTATCCAAGTTTCTTGAAAGCAGAGAATATTATTCTTAAAAATTGATTCAGTTTCCAGTAGTTCAAGTTTGGGAATCATCACAGAGTCTTTTATTGTGTAAAGACCATTGATATTCCAGCTGCTGATAGTAAATTTTCTTTATCCATTTTTTGGATAATATTGAATTCAAGGAGTTTTGATTTGATATTGTAAGGAATTTTTTTGATCTTTTGAGCATTGTTATTTCTAATAGAAATGAGGTACTCTCTAGTGTATTGTATCCGCTTCTCATTTGCTTTGATAATATTTTGACTATTTTGACTATTAACTGTTGGGGTATTTAAGTCACAGTTTACAGAGGAAGTTCAGTAGGTTTTAATGAAGGGAACTCCCCTCTTATAGCCAATTCGGATGTTTTTCTCACCATTTTCTTGACGAGTCTTAAGCTCTTTAACAATCTTCTGCTTAAATGCCCGTTCCTTTTCTGTTAAGTCGTTCTCGATCCGAATACGGGAGTAGGCAGAGCCAGTTTCGCGCAGGTTCCTCAGATTACCGAAGAAGGCCGCTTTGTCGCTATCGTTGACCAGCCGAACAACGAGGGGCCTTGGTCGATTGCTGAGAGGCTGCTCGCGACCGATCCGCCTGGTGGCGACAATTGGGACAGTTGCGGGGGACACTTTGAGCCCATCCTGCATAAAGTCCTCGAGTTTAGCGTCTTCTTGGAGACCAAAAACTATGATGTTATTCTTCTTTATACCGCGCTGCCTGACTTCCTCCACGATTTCATCAAAGCTGATGTCGTAGGTGACAGTTTGCTTCCCACTCTCAATCGACTCTAGCTCTTCTATGCGTTCTTCGAGGGCCGTCAGCTTGACTTTGATGTCTTTAAGCAGCTCCACGCTGTTAAGAAGCGCGCGGGCATGGGTCTTGCAATCTCGGCAAGTCCATATGAGTCCATTGTCGCTAGGGCCATTTGCGATGGCGGTGAAAATTGGCTTTGCTAGGCCGGAGCAGGACTGGTGGCACCAACGGTGACAGCTTTCGCATTGAATGCCTTCGTGCACTTCGTCGTTGCAGGCTAGGCAGCTGCCATCAACAGTCTCTCGCCTTGATTTTGCGTTCGGTGGAAGGGAGATGCCTGTTGGGGATGCTTCTTGTTCTCCAACGTTGTTCTTTCGTTTGCCTTTTTGTGACATTATACAATGTTATACAATATATGAAATGAAATTGTGTATCAATCTATCTAAGCAATTTCAAATCTGCGCGTTTCTAAGAAAAATATTTTGTTTTAATGCTCGTATTTCTTGAAATATTTACTGCAATTAAGCTTTGTTTGAATCAGTCTCAAAATAAATAAACGATAGTTTTCGGTGAGAAAGACCAACCTCGCCAAATGTGGTTTCAGGCACTAATAAAGCTAGCAATTGATAAGGAGTGTTCTGAGTAAATTCTTTGAGAATTGAATTAGACTGCTAATTTTAAGTAAAGTGAAGTAGAAGGAACGTGTACCGTATATACTACCGAGTAGTAAAAAACGAAGTAAAAGGAGACGAATTACATCTCGAAGCAGACTTATAGAACACCGACGAAGGCTGTGACCCTCTAATCTCGGGAACGTCAGGACTAAAAGAAATACATTCAGTACATATACCAGTAGTAATAACAGTAATACACCGCTCAGGTTGCTTACATATAATGCCACCAGAACTAAGTAAGAATGCTACCAGTATAAAATAGGAACGCTACCAGTAAAGGATAACATATACTAAGACATACGAGCGTATATACTAAGTATAAGACCGATTCTAAAGACAGTAGATAATTAGCCCTGTAACTGGTGACAGCGATTGAGATTTAGAGAGAACAAAGGGCATTGTGACAGCTTGGTGGCTTACCGGTGGGATTAGATACAGAAGCATCAGCCCTATTACAACTTGGTGGCATTAGTGGAAGTTCATAGGATAGAACAAAGGCCTATTACACACGTTTGGTAGGAATGAAGGATAGAATCCCAATGACGGGCGCTGTCAAGTATAACATGCATGCATTTGGAACAGATGCTGCTGCTTATACTGCAGGCATACTACAGGCGAGACAAGCAAACTCTGCGCGTTTCTTCCAACTACTTTGTTGCCGACGCCGGCGCTCTGAATTCGGTCGGCAGCGCGGCCTATGCTTGCGCGCGGGTTTTAAGCACTCTTATTATTTTTCAATTTTTAGTGCTGCATTTCGTTGTTCTGAGACGTATTTTTGGTCCTATAAAAACCATAGCATTGCTAGCATTTAATGAATGCATCACAGACACTCGAGCAAAAGTTAATGAATACAAGATCATAATAACCAAAAAAATTGCAAACTATTGAAGATGGTTATTAAACGCAAGAAAATGGAGCCTTAGTTTAAAAACTCCCATGTAGATTTTTTGTTTATGTAAAGTCTAAGTTTTGGTGGCCAAATGATAATTAAAAAGCCATAAGCTAACAGCGATATTTTCATTAAACGTGTTACTTTAAAGATATCAGGCAGCAATGTCAATGTCAGTCTTTAAAAATTTCATGGAAAATAAAAATACATTTACCATATCTTTACATTCGCCATTTGGCCAACAAATTCGTCATTAAAATCAGTTCATGAGTCAGATAAAAAGCCAGAATCTTCAACGCTGTCAATCTTCACTCGGCTTGCGCCTACCCTCTGGCGGTAAAATATGTTGATTCACAAACCATTTGCGCTGGGCGGCTATGGCGGCAAGAACCTGAAGTGAAAGTAGAAATTTTTACGACTGATTTTTATATTTACTACTATGAGTAGCTAAAAACTGGTTACAAAATGAATGCATTGACAATAGAAAATTAGTGACGGATTTACACGCACCTCCTCGGCATTGGCAAGCGAATCGGCATCTTCCTCGATGCTAGCCGGTCTTGACAGACGAGCTTCAAAGCCTTCTCCACGGTCGGAATGCCGTTTCTGTGGCAGCGACCGGCCCTGGCAACAAGCAGCCAGGTACAACAGCGAGATCAGAATCAAACAACTCGATGTTAACAGTTTCATTGCTGTAGATTCAATTTCCAAATACATTGGACACTGGACAGACCAAATATTTATTGGCTAAATAACAAATCGCATTTCCTGGATTTGGTGCACGCAAAATTCAGGAGAAGCAGAGAAGCCCCGGACAGAAACCTATCATTAGATGCAAATTGAACAATAGTGAGTTGCTGAGTGAGCATATTAATGAAAAAAATTGACGAAAGCGCGGTGCGCGAACAAATTTCTGACAAGATAATTACAAGCCTGTCAGCTCAATTGTCATTGTTAACATTGCCAGAGCTAGTCAAGCCATTCAAGCCAGATATACACTGCTGCTGAAATAGGAATTTTACACCGAGATCAGGCTGTAGGATTCAAAAATATCCTGGATTTCTTCGGGACACTTAAAGAAATCTGGTCAGTTTGAAAGCAGGAAAAACTTACCTTATTGGCTAATGCAGATACAGTCTAGCAAATGCAGCAGCCCCTACAATGCACAGACGAAAAAGGTAGAACATATGAATCAGGAAAAACACAGCAGTTGACATATTTAAAATATTAAATATAGAGTAGAACAGAATCAGATTTGTTTTTCACGTCAGTGAAATGTTGGACAACTGAGCGGCTAGAAATGTGCACAATCAACAAAAGCCTGCAAGTCTGCATGAGCCACAATTCTATGCAATGTTCGAGTCAATGTATGGATGCAAGCAATTGCTAGAACTTATTGTACTTGCATTCTCTTCGTAACTCGTTGATTGAAAAAAAAACTGTAAAATTGTCTGTAGCTCACTAATTGTCTCGAATCTGATGCTGTAAAATAGTAAATGAGACCAGTATTGACTTGCAGACTGGTGCAATGTGCACAACTCTGCTGCATCAAGTGTCAACTCAGACCTTTTACTCATTCATCATTTATTGAATATTTTAAAAACTTTGCAAACAAATTAGCAATAAAAAGAAATAAATGGCACTAAAAAATAAAAAGCTTACCATAAATAAGCCTTTTGACCATCTGGCAACAATCGTTGCATACTCCCAATGTACTACTAATAGTAGAACTAATTAGGACATATTTGCACCTGGAATTTTATTTAAACAGAGTTTTATGCCTAGTTTGAAAAACAGTATTTGGATTTCAACAAAAAGCATAAAGTTTGGTATAAATAACACATTTATAGCCTTATCATAAGTCTTCCAATTTCAGAAAAAACCAAATATAAAACTTACTGTGTTAACTATTAAGTGAATTTAAGCATGCTAGCAGCCAAACACTGGGTAAATTGTCATTGATAAATAAGCTATAGAATATATAATTTAGTTTCCCTATATTCCCAAAATTCTGAATTCCCTATATTCCCAATTTAGTTTCCCAAAATTTCCCTTATTTTTAACTATAATTGCAACTATATAATGTAAAAAACCTAGCATAAAAGTGTAGATAGACTAATGAACATGAGTATACAATTTCTAGATCTATTATATTAGATTTCTATTACTTTGGATAAATATAACAATATTGTGACATTGTCAGTTTATGTAGCCCCACCAAGGGGCCAGGGCCATTTTGACATATGGTACCAATCTTTAATATTACTGGTTTTGTATTTTCACGTCTGCTTAAAGTAGTGCCCAAAGAATTTTAATCAGCTGCGTACAATTGTAAACCCTGCATACAGCGTGCGATTGATAATTTCTATTCCTATTTTTTTCAGCTGGCCAATAGAAAAGCCACGCATCAATTATAGTAATTTCTCTTACGCGCCACCCCCAGCCCGCTCCTTATCAGTTCTGTCTGGCCGTGCGCTTGGGGTTTAACCCATATAGACTAGTTCCACTCCTCTCCACTCTGCTCTGCTGCCATGCTTGGGAGCCCTTGTAGACTTGTAGACTCTTGCCGCCTTTACTTGTTTACTTGCCTTCGCTCTCTCCACCTTGCTCCACCACGGCCTTGGGCCACGCCTCTGCCACTCTCAGCCACGCCACTTCTGCTACCTAAGCTATCTAACTTATTGTTGTATAGTTGCCAGTGCATTATTACAAATCCAACTTGTATTTCTGTTGACAATAAACCAAGTCTGCAACCATTGATTGCTTTAGCATCAACTTAACAGATATTATGGCTAAGTGCTACTGCTACAAATTTGATTTTGCCACATTCTTTTGCCTTTGCTTATTCTTGAGGCTGCCACACTAGTATTTCGTCACAATATACTACAATACTACAAGCAAAAAAGCACTTAACCCCATCTTGTACCCTAGGGCCTAGTTAAATTGAACAGACAGTCAGAAGTAAGTGGGGCTCAAGTCCCAAATGGGTGTATTCATGTCAATAAAATAGGGGGTAGGGTCAAATGCAGGTAAGACAATGGGGATAGAGTATGCAACTAAGGTAAGAGGCAAGATTGAGAAGCCAATTAGAAGGCAACAAGGTAAAGATAAAAATAAAAAAGATTGAGCCAGATAGAAAAGAAGAGAAAAAAGTAAACAAAGACAAGTAAAGGTTAAATAAAGAATGAATCTTTAATCTACTATAGTATATGCTATCTAGATTAGCTTAGCTAGGTTACCAAGCAGTGTGCATACTAAATATTTAAGACCATAAAAGCTATTTATATTAGGCCAACTATGGGCCTATATAAATTTTTATTGATATAGAAGCAATAAATTATCAGCTCTTAAAGAATTATAATATGTATAATACACTAGTATCATTGTTATTAGAGCTAAAAAACGCTTATTAATAGAGCCTAGAGAATATCTATTAAGTAGCCTACCCTTTGCAGGGCCCTGCTTGGACTCAATTAGGGCCTATAAGGACATTGGGGCAATGACCGTGGCCCTTTTGGGACACCTTATAGCTGAGACATATAATCTTAGCTACCTATAACTATAAGCTTTAGCATAAGAACTGACAGTTGAGCAGACTAGCATTATCCTTTATTGACTATAGAGCAATGTCATCTATATGCTAAGTGCAATAATTAGACAATAGCCTAGGTCATAGGCTAAATAGACCATTAGCTCACATGTATACACATGTGTACACATATCTATTCATAGCTATAAGTGCACCTGCACATATGTATATTTGCCTATACCTGCCAAATTTTCCTAGGTTATACTAGATGCTAGATAGAAAATAGGAACTTCTTCTATTGGGGCTTCATAGTGAGAAATGCCCATTCTGGCTCTAATATCAAGAATATCAAGTACTTTATCTATGAAAGCCCCCCCCCTACTATAGTCAGGATAGAGATATCTACCTTGGTCTAAACCTAGAACTTATTTACACTTTTAGGCTTAAGAATCTTTACTACCTTATTTGCTATCAAAGAGCTAATAGGCCAATGACCATCTATTGGCCGACCTGGCCAATCTGGCCACCGTAAATTGTGGTGGACCAGGGGTAAGTCGCAAAAATGCCACCCCAAAGAATATGGATGTAGTACTAATTAGATGCCAAGGCATTTAGGTCTGATAAGACAGTCATAGTTATTCTTGCCGTTTACCCAAAACTGCGTTAATTTTGCTTTAGGGTTTTTTCACAGGTAAGTCGCATTTTTGGTCAAAAAGTAAGTCGCATGGCCAGTGTAAATCAGGGGGGTTGCGCATGTATGCCTCTAGATAAAGCTAATAAACCATAGTACATAATATGGACATTGGTATCACTAGATCTTGTATAATATCATAGCATTAACTACTTGTGGTTACCATACATGCGCAACCTCCAAAATTTGGTTGGCCGTGCGACTTAGTTTTAATAAAAATGCGACATAGTTTTTGGCCAAAAAGCAACTTACATGTAAAAAATCCACCCTATTGGAATAAATGTTAAAAACCCGCGGACGCGCGCTTTAGAAAAGAGTCAAACTATTTTACCGCGCTTTAAGATTATTAGAGATGTTCCGAAAGATCTGCAGTTTCGTCGAAATCAAAATTCGCTAACTTTCCAAAATCAAAATTGAAATTTCCCAAAATCATAATTCAGAAAAACAAAGTTTAGTATGAGCAACACTTACTTTTTTACTTTCAATTTACTGCTTAGCCAAAAAGTAATACATGTATATGTAGTAGAAATTAGTTTATTTTTAGCGACTTTTTAGACACTACCAAAATTTTCACTTCTAAATTTATTTCGAAATTGAAATTTGCTCTAAAAAAATTTGGAAAATTGAAATTGAATTTTTGGAACATCTCTAAGCTTAATAAATTACGAGTGTATAAGCCCCTTCAACAGAGGTATTATACCCATTTCCATGTATATGTATTTGCTAAAACAGCAGCCAATAAGAAAGGGCAGCGCGCGCGCAGGCGATGCGCCTGTGCGCCCGCTGCACTTTAGAAAATTTCAAAAGTGCGCTGGACACCGTCCGCGGTTTTACAACTTTTTCCTATAGGGAAAAATCCAAAAGCAAAATTAACGCAACTTTGGGTAAACGGCAGGAGTAACTATGACTGTCTTATTAGGCCAAAATGCCTCGTCAGCTACTTAGTACTACTACTTTGGTGTTTTTTTGGGTGGGCATTTTTGCAACTTCCTTGGTTGGCTGCCTAATCAGTCAGCTGGATTGGCCGACTTGGCCGACTGTTGCACATGTATGGTGGTTACCACTGATTAATAGAATTGGTGGTAATACTTTCTTACTATATCTAGTCCATTACAATTGTTATAGATAATATAATTAATATTATTAATATTATTAACATAATTATTTTTTATTAGGCCTATAATTATTAAAATAGGTATAGTCAATAAAAAGGGATTCTATAGATTTGAATAAGGCCTAAACATAAATATTGTTTATTAGACCACCTATAGAATAGCATAGGCCTAACAATTGCATACATACAATTGCCTATGCAACAACTGCCTAGCCCTAGGCAACAACTGCTTTTGTTTAAGTTAATAACTATGTGAACCAATGTACTATAGCAGTAACAAATAGTTTCTATTAATTTAGAATTTTGCACATATAATATAGTTGTTAAATAAAAAATATAATTTATTTTTGCTTTTTGAATTTATTATAGGTCTACTAAAACCTGTTTTTTTCTTTGTTATTATATATTTTATATTTTCTTCTAATTATTAGGCCTAATATTAATAATAACTAGGCCTATAATGTTATGTTCTGAGTTGTTAAACAAGCTCAGCTAGGCCCCCTAATAGTCAATTGTCTCTATAATTAGCTATTGCTACAAGCAGTTATTATGTAGGCAGTTTTTTTGCAGGCAGTTGTCATGCAAGCAGTTGTTGCATAGGCAGTTATGTATAGTCAATTGTTGTAGAACCATCTATAGGCCTATATATTATAACTTAAATGAGTACTTATAGAAATGATGGCTATATACAAGGGATATCCCAAAAATTGGTGCACTTTCTTCACTACAGCCTTTTCTGATCAATCAGAAATATTAAGTCTGTTGCAGTTGAAAAGAGAATTATCTGCCCATTAAAATGATATTCTGTTTATTTAGACTGTATCTGCTAGCATTCTTGAGAAATGAGCACTTTTCTACCCCACCCCAATGCTACTTCTACAAATTGCCATACATGCGCAACTGCTGGCTGACCTGGCCAATCTGGCCACTGTAAATTGTGGTGGATCAGGGGTAAGTTGCAAAAATGCCCAGCCTAAAGAATACAGACATAGTACTAATTAGATGACGAGGCATTTAGCCCTTATAAGACAGTCATAATTACTCTTGCTATTTACCCAAAATTTGAGGTTTCTTTTGTTGGGGTTTTTTTTCACAGGTAAGTTGCATTTTTGGTCAAAAAGTAAGTCGCATGGCCAGTGTAAATCAGGGAGGTTGCGCATGTATGCAAATTGCCATAGACTAAAGCATTGTACCTGATACACAAAACAATGAAACATTCAACAAATCAAAAGTTAATCATCAACATTGTCGTGAGGCTTCTTGACATAGTAATCACTGTGCTGCACACTTTTGCCATTAGCTGTGCATGTCATCAATGGCATCAGCAATAGCATAGGCAAATCCAAGCATTGCTTGACACTGATGCCAGACTGACAGTTTGTGAGATTGTAGACATGCTTGGCAATCCAAAGTCCACTGTTCTACTGCACGATAACTGAGGAGTTGGAACTGTGAAAGATCTTAGCCCACTAAGTACCGCAGCTTTGTACTTTCTGCCCCATGACAATGCATGTCCCACACAGCCAAGAAAACAGAGAAGACAAATTTTGTGTTGCTCTCAGTGTCATCCTATTCTCCAGATTTGTTAACTACTGACTTTGCCTTCTTTCCAAAGAGGAAGCTGCTACATGGACAAATCTTTGCTTATTGTGGGAGCCTGAAGCATTGAATTGCCAAGTCCTCCTTCATGAGATGCCACACTCAGATCTTGCTAATTGACAAAATTGACAATATGCACAGCCAATGTCAGAAGTGTGCAGCACAGTGGTGACTATATAGAAAAGCCTCAAGACAATATTGATGATTAACTTTCAATTGTTCTTTCCTCAGCTTTAATGTTGCGGATGTTTTGTTGATTCATTGAATGTTTTGTTGTTTTGTGCATCAGGTAGCACAAAAAAATTTGTAGAAGTAGCACAGGGATAGGGCAGAAAAGCACTCATATCTCAAGAATGCTGGCAGATATAGAAATAAATAGAAAGTCATTTTAACTGGTAGATAATTCTCTTTTCAATTGCAATAGACTTAATATTTCTAATCAGTCAGAAGAGGCTATAGTGAAGAAAGTGCACCAATTTTTGGGACATCCCTAGTATTTAATATTGGTCATTGGAGCTTATAGTTAATAGGCACATCTGCCATATATATATATATATATATATATATATATATATAAGCACACATAGTAAGCCTAGGCCTACTGTTGCTTTAAATTTTGGCAATAAAAAATCATTGTCATTTCCAATGTTGAACAGTTAAATGGATTATATATTAGCCTTAGGGACATGGCTAGGCTACCCTTTGTATGTTTAACCTTAAGATTTAAAGTTTAAGTATAAACTCATACAATTTAATGACATGGCCTTGGCGCTATGCAGACTTCATTGATGGCCCTATAGCTGCTGTCTCCAGTGGACTAGGCCTAGTGGGAGACTACATGTACTAGGGGCCTAATATTAGGCCTAGGCCTATAGACACAGCAGCCCAGTCAAATCTATAAGTATGGACCTAATCATTACTAGAGGCAGGGCCATTGTTTTTATAAGTTTTTGGATTATAGACATGGGCCTGGCTTATTAAACTTAAACTTATAGGCCTATTTCCTATTATAGCCTAGCCTTGTCGTAGGTCTATGTACAAACTGCCTAATTTGTCTATTAATTTTTAGTTCTATATAATATGAGCAATGAGCATATAGACAAATCCATGCAAGGCAATGGCATGTGGGTGGCTATGGGCTGGGCCTTCAGTTCAGGCAGAGGCAGCAAGAGAGAGATTAGTCTAGAAACTTTCCTGAGATATCTAGGCCAATCGGCAATCGCTAAAGCAGTTAAGATATAAGATATATAAGAAATATATAGGGGGGCCTAAGTTATATTCTCGACTAAGAAGGATTCGAAAGTCGTGATTGGTAGGCCTATTGCTTCGTTAGATAGAACGTACGCCGTGCGAGTCCATATGCTGTAAACATAGTCATATATGCTAAATAACGTTACGATTACGACCCACTCAACATGACTGAGTATTTTTTGCCGCCATTTTCACACGTGCGAATTAACGACAATTTTAGAACAACATAACGAATTTTCAGATCCACATTCCACAGCGCAGCTTTGATGTATAATCTCGGCAAAAATGATTAGGAGTAGGACTCTAATGCTCCTACATCAAATATCTAATGCTCAACTGCAATTGGGGACACCACAGACTATATAAAAGGAACTTGAATTATCTTGCATGATAATTCAAGAGAATGGTTAATCTTCACTGCCCCAGATCAAATTGAGTTTTACGTCCTGTACGTAAACATCCAACGTAGAACATCCAATATATCCAACATCTCGTATATACTCGTATGTATAAAACAGTGGTCCTAATTGTGTCTGCTGATGCTGGCTGACTTTTGCGCCCTGGACTCGATTTTTAGTGGTGCTGTCAAAGTTTGCTTGGCCGCGAGGCATGCCCTACATGTAGCTGCGGTGACGCTACTTCATTACCAATGCAATGTGCATCCAAATGTAGTTTTATCGCTATTGTTTCTGCATGTACATGTATATTTTTCACGAGCGTACAATCTACTCGTTTTTGTTCCTTCAGCGTATTCGATCGTAATGCCTTATAATACTTATTTATATTAGAGATATTTTTTGTGTGCTTCTACCACTAGGGGCGTCGCGCGCCATGGATTTTATGGTGGGGGGGACAAAGCCAAGAATTCAACATGTACATGTACATGACTAAATTTTGGCACTACTTTTGGCGCTGCAGGCACTCATTTTAGCACCGCAGAAATATCCTTTTAGAGTGCCGCAGGCACTCATTTTACCGCCGCAGGCACTCACTTTGGCGCCGCAGGCACTCATGAAGATTTTATGAGCTTTCTTAGTAGCAAACCTTCTCAAAAATAAAACCTTCTCAAAAGTATAATTGTAATACCCGTGCAACAAGTACCAAATTTAATTTTTAGTGTCGGGATCGATCACTTTCTCGTAATTTTTACTGATACCGGTAGTATAGGCATAACTCGCATTGGGTTAAACGTTGTTACAGGTAATATCATTTGTGCTATTGCTTTAGTATTATTGTCAAAGTCATCTTCATTAAGTAAAGAGTACAGCTACAACTGCTACATCTGGAGTGTATATAGAGAGTAGTATTCCGGTGAGCAATCATCTATGCCTTACTCGATCCTATCCGATGTGACAGTGGCGCTATTGTTGTGATCAGTTCGTGCGTGATGAGCCCTATATATCCTATCCGGCTCGTGTGCCCTTCCCCAGCCGGAGACATCGCTTCCATACGTCACGAATTCTGCAGGGAGCTGCAGACATGCGGATGCTCCCCCAACTATATCTGTTGTGATTTTTTCCCGATGCTTTCGACAGAGGCAGACTCCGTGAGCCGGCGGTGACTGTCAAGCCGCGCGGCATGCAGCTTGACTAAAATATCGCAGACTTTAACCCTGCTCTCCTGGCTTCTATATTGTTTTTTGACGTTTTGCTTACAAAACGAAGCTTTCTAAAACAGTAGCAACACCAGACTGACCCAATTACAGAAATTACAGCATTAGCTGGGGTACTAAACAGCCGCACGCAGCCTTCAGATGCGCCGCGCAATAGCTGCGGCTGAGCTGTGCACATCTGGCCATTAGGGCAGGTGTGATAAATTAATAAATTATAAATTAATTATTATATTAATATATTATTGTCATAATTATTATTATTATTATTATTATTATCATTAATATTATTAATAATTATCCTGATATGTACTACTCGCCTTATAGACTCAGAGGCAGAAGTTAAGGCTGAAGTACTCACATGATTTATTCCAAAGCGAGTCTACACAAGTTTACAAATCTACGCTCGTATCGAATACGAGACAGACATACTTGACTTAGCTGTAGGGGGCACCGAGCAGCGGATGCAGCAAAGAGGCGGAGGAGACCACTCATTCCGCTAGCCCCAGCTGGGCGACCAAAGACTTCCATCGAAGTGATTTCGCTCAGGGGGACCCGTCCGGTCTCGCCTGCAGCGCGGTCCTTCTCACCGGCGGTGGGGAAGAACTCAACTCGTCCTGTGTCCCCTGAGGTACCGGGCGAGCAGCGGGATGCTCTCGGGCTTGGAAACGTCGAAGAGAACCGGGTTTGGCCCGAGGTGAGTGAAAACCGGGTAGTGACAGATAAAGTTCTCAGCAGTGGCACTGAAGGAAGTGGTGGCAAGAGAAGCAGCCGTGCCTGGAGAGGGCCATGCTGACTGCTCTGAGATCCCTGCGGCTGAGCCTCTGGATGGCTCGCGCAGGAGAGGGGAGGGGCAGGGAACGGCAGCACGGGATTGCCTGCAACCGGCGAGAGGCATCACTGCCCATTCCGCCAACTCCCCTAAGCAGACACAAGCGCGGGGATGCGTATGCAGTCATACGCACAGGCGCACACTCACACAGGAGTGTACAGCGGCCCTAACTTTATTTATCGTTATGCATGTACACTTCACTGTGCCTTGCGGATTGTCTCTCAAGGGGCGTTAATTGCATGAGCAGAGCCAAGCCCAGATTCCAATTCAGCCCCAAATTAATGTGACTGTACTTGGAATCGAGCCTGGGCCGCTGGTACATCAGAGCGCCGCGCTAGACTACTGGGCTGCGGCCCCCTCTGTACGCATACGCAAAGTTTTCTAAGACTGCTAATTAGTGTCGATTTTTCAAAGACGAGACAAAAGATTGAAAAACTATATGACGAAAACAAATTTATAGATTCGCTGTCAATCTTTCGTATTCATTAGTGATACGTGAGAGTAACAACTGATAGTTCAATCATGCCAACGTTCATAAAATTCAGTATGTTTCAGCATGACTCAGAAACAGCTAGACCCCCCCCCCCCCGATTGAACAAGGTCTTTAATGCCAGTTTCAGTATCGTGTGTAGGAACCACGAGCATGCAAAAGTGCCGTCACTCGGATCGTGGCACCCCGGATCACCAGCCCGTTGATGAACTCTTGGAGCAGCTGGTGCCAGGCATTTTATCCCGTTGAAACTCTTCACAGTTGGCCTCTTTAAAACTGTTCTGCCTTTTGAAAATCGGCTGTCTGCCGCATCTGTTTGTGTGTTTTTATGCGGTTGGCATTGGAGAGAACAGCACCGTTGGCTTGCCTAGCTTCAGTCTGTCTACAAAAAAATATGAGAGGACAGGAAAACGGCAGGCCCAGCGGTGGGGGGCATTGGGAAGAAGTGTCGAGGGCATGGGATGAAAATGGGAATTGAAGGTTTTAGTTCGCGCAGATATCTGTTAGCTGGGATTGGCTGAACGCTGTGAGCCTTGTTGAAGACCGACCTCTGTGCCTTTCCTCTCCACCCCTCCCTCTGTCTCTCTTTCTCTTGTTCTCAGCCTTGGCTTAAAATGCGGAAGCAAAAAATGCTACTCACCCTGCCCTTAGTGCTCCGGTTGTGGAAGAAGCTGGCCCAAGGAGGAGGCGCTCCCCGCCGTGTGTCTCCCCGCTTCCAGCGCTCAACGCTGCCTCGCTGTGCACTCACTTTCTCTCTTCTCCTCATGCAGACGCAAACACAGCAGTACCCCCCGCTGTGAGCAGCATCCAATACCAAGCCTGCAGCTGCAGCCCTTCCCTCATTACAATTTTCACTGGAATCGGCCGCACACCAACCCAAACCCGCCAACCCAAACCGAAAAATATATTTTTTATTCGTCCCACCTGTCTTCCTTCCAACCCGCTCTCTTATTTAGCCCAGCAATTAGAGATTCAATTGCAAGCGCTCTCCCAACTCCTATCGAAATTTAATTGGCGCCAGAACCAGCCAGTTGAACCAATCGAACGCATTAGGCAGCAGCGACATGCTGAATCACGGCAGCTGGCCTCGACGCTTTTGCCAACGCGAAGCGAGCGCAGCCAAGCGAAACTTTTGATAGCTCTGAACGAAAGAAAAGACGATGAGCGAGACAGCAAAGGGCCAGCAGCAGCAGGCAAAGACGCCTGACAAGCATCCACCGGAAGTCGAAGTGACAGCCGAAGGGGAGCTGCTATATCAGGGCTTCTATCCGGTGGTCTTGAGGTTCCTGCACCAGCGACATCCGGTCAGATCGTGGTGCCTTCGAGCCATCACATGGCCATATCCTTTCTGTCTTGTTTTTTTAGCTTGTTTGATTGCATTTTTGTTACCTATGGTGCTATTTAGGATATTTTTATCGGTCTATAAGCCTCAAAAGGATTAAGGCAGTTTAATTCAGTTGGTGTAGCGAATTAAACTGTCTTTTTTTCAGAATCGGATGCATTAACCACTGTGCTGCTCTGCCTCCTGGTTCGTGGGTCAAGTGTTTTTATGATTAAGAAAGTGATAGCATTGTTTTACAGCAGACAGTCTAAATTATTTCTCATCATTGTCAACCGTAGAGAGAACTGGACGAAAATCCCAATTTAATTAACCTTATGATTACCAGTGGCATGCTGTGCATGCCATCGTTCATTCTGTCAATTGCTCTCAGCAGTGACAAATGAGTCATCGCTCGACTCATTGCTCGATTCGCTGTCGAGGCCCAAGTTTCGCAAGGCTTGCTTGGCTGCTTGCCGTCGCTGTCTGACCGCTTGCATTGTAACATTTGGTAAGCTGGGGTGATGAGCTAAGGAGGCACGAGTAAAATTATGGTAGTTAATTTTTCATGTCTGTATTTTCTCTCTTTTGTCTTTTTTCTAGCTTGGCCATAGACTATTCTCCAGTCAAAGATGTCACTTCTCCTGTTGAGAAAGCGTTTTCTTGCCTGTGCATAATAAAGCAACTGTTTTGAAATTCGAAGTGTACAGCGCAGATCTAAATTGTCTATGGCATGCACTGCTTGCCATTTGGTAAGATAGAGATGTGGGGAGGAATTCTGTCGTAGACTAGTGGTTAAAAGAGCTGTTCAACACTGCTCATCATTCTACCCCAAGTCATTTCCTCGATGCAATTTTCAATTAAAATCCTCCCTCATAGCAGGGAAGGGCAGAAAAGTTCGTTTGGGATTTTCGCGGGAAAAAAGTGATTATTCTTGGAATGATCACTGGGGCACTGGGGTCAAATGCCAAAGCATTGGTCAAGCAGTGAGTTCTGGAGGCATTCAAATTTTAGCGAACCGCATGGCACACGGCTGGGAGGGTGAGGACTGAGAGAGGTGGCACGAGACGCAGTGTGGGTCGGTTGTCCCAATTTGACTTATTGGTTGGCGAGAACCGCTGCCACAGGGCAATAGTGCAGGAACAGCAACAGCAGAACGCATCCGCCTGAGAGAGACTGAGCTGAGGCCTTTGTCTTCGCCTCATGGAGTCGGGCTGAGCCCAAGGGGATGAGGGAGCAGGGAGGGACGAGGCAAAAGGATGCTCTCTGACCCAGAGCTGCAGCAAGCAGGTTTGGGACTGGTGGCTGACCGTCACATCAAATTCCACTCCATTACCGTGGGGTCGTGAGGTCTGAGTTGGCTTGGGAAAAATGCCCAGTTTTTATTCCTCTGAGTTCCCTTCGTGTTCTCGCAACTGTTTTATGTCTTAAAATACGTTCTTCTACATGCCGACCTTGTCCACTTGTCAACTTGTGATTCCACTTGTGCCTTCCGTTTGAGAAATGAGGGGGACCTTGCATCCCTATAGCCTCCCTGTGCGTGTTGTTCTGACTGTTATCCTATTTGAGTTTTCCTCCCAATACAATCTGCTCAACCAAGTGGGCAGCAGCTTCTGCAATTAACCATTAGTAGGTTGTCAGCAGTCGGGCAGGCAAACCTCGAGATTTGAAGGAAATGAAAATTCTGCAAAGCTTTCGTTCAATTCCAATTTCGTAGCTTCTGAATGGGGTTGATTGGGAATTTCAATTTTCTTTCATTTCTGCGGCAATCTCTCCATGCAGAAGGAGTCTGCAAGAATGGATTTAATTTCATAATTTTTCTCCTCTACGTAGTTCTCAGTCGGCGATATATATAGGAAGGCTTTGGGATAGGACGTCTTATCATATTCTTGATTTCCGGGATCAAACCTCTACGTTAGCTGAGTGTTATATGAGGGGGGGGGGTTCACTACTGGGCCTCTTTCAGTTCAGAACCAGGCACTTGGAAAGAGGCCAGACAGGCTGGGAGAAGGGATCAGTCCCTACTGTACTTCCTCATTTGCCCACAACGGGGCAACTGCTTTTAATTGATTTGAAAAATCGTTCTGCACATGGAATTGAGCCCATCGTGAGAGATTGAGGGGAATTCGGGGGGGGGGGGTATTAGACCGAGGATAAGGAAGCTGAGAGGCTGAGTGGCTGCTTCAGCAGTGTTGTTGCGACGCCCTACCTGTACTTGGCAACAAAATTGGCAACCCGACTGAAGTCGCATTCGAGAGTCTATCTCGGTTCCGCTTCGCTAATTTCCTTCTCTGAGGGGCCCAAGGTTATGAAGAGGAAACTGGCAACAAAGTCAAGTCTAGACTTTGGCCTGCAGCTTAGCGTTAAGCATCATCATTTAATGAATAGGGATATGGAATGAGAGAGGCTGAGAGATTAGGAAGGATAGAAGATAAGAGATGGGTGGATTGGGGTGAGAGATGGGATGGTAGAGGGTGAGAGATGAGAGGGTAGAAGGTGAGAGATGGGAGGGTAGAGGTGAGAGATGGGATGGTAGAGGGTGAGAGATGGGATGGTAGAGGGTGAGAGATGAGAGGGTAGAGGGTAGAGGGTGAGAGATGGGAGGGTAGAGGGTGAGAGATGGGATGGTAGAGGGTGAGAGATGGGATGGTAGAGGGTGAGAGATGGGAGGGTAGAGGGTGAGAGATGGGAGGGTAGAGGGTGAGAGATGGGAGGGTAGAGGGTGAGAGATGGGAGGGTAGAGGGTGAGAGATGGGAGGGTAGAGGGTGAGAGATGGGAGGGTAGTGGGTGAGAGATGGGAGGGTAGAGGGTGAGAGATGGGATGGTAGAGGGTGAGAGATGGGAGGCAGACAGAAGAGGTTGTGTCAGAAGGCCAGAAGTCTCTCCTGTATTCTCGTGAACTCAAAGCTCCGCTGTGATGATGTCACTACTGAAATAATAGGGAGCAAGAGGATGAGCTCGTGCCGATGTAATCAAGGTGGGTGAAGATGGGATAGAATTTAAAGGAGAAAAATGTGCAATAGTGCAGCAGTCCCAGCTAGAAGCCTGTTCCGGACAACCTGAGGCGGGTGGCTGCTCAGCGCTCTCTTATGCAGCCTGAGCTGAAGCCCCTCGTTTGGCCTTTTTGCCACCTCCGTGCCTCACGTTTGCCTCCTTCCTCCCCTCCCTACCCTTCTGCTCTGGGCAACTAATGGCTTGATGCTGCTGCAGTTCCTCCCCCTAGCCTTCGTCTCTCAGCCTCCTCCTTTTGCGCTTCATCTGTAGTCTGTCGGGCAGATCGTGTTGCAGACTCTCTCTTGCTAAATAGCTTGCATGTTTCAAAATTTGTTTTGCAAAAGCAAATGTTCCTTAACGCGTATTAAGGGCCCAGGTGTGATGATTGGTAAAAATGGTTAAATAGCAGATTCAGCAAAGGCAGGCACAGGCACCCGTCACAACCACCGGGTTGGCCGCAAAATGCCAAGCTATAAGATTGCTTCGACAACAAGCCAGTGAGTGAGAATAGAAGAACGTTGAGTCAGCCTCCCTTAGTACCTCATCCGAACTGGTATGGGAGCTGGCATTGGGATACAGACAGCAGCGAGGATGAGGGACTGAAGGGAAGCCGAGAGGCGAGGGGAGAAAGGGCTAGGAAGATAACTATAGAGAATTGGGGCTGGCAGTCAGTCACACAGTGGCAGACTGAAGGCTGAGAACAGGAGGGGGAGATGAGGTCGGGGGAAACTGCTGCTGCCAACTGCATCACGGTAGACTTCAGGAGTTCTGGGCATTGTCCCCCAGAGTCGGTGACAAAGGCAAACAGGCATATGGGAGAAAACTGAGAGAGGATTCAGCAAAGGAAAAATATGTTTACTTGAATATACATTTATGCCATCAAATGAAATTTCACATATCACCTCATGTTGGTTTAGATGGAATCAGCGGGTGAGAAATTAATGGAGAAGGTGAGTGACACAGGGAAAATAGAGGATGAGAGTCACTCAGAGAACGGCAGGCAGATGAGGTGAGAGTCACTCAGAAAACGGCAGGCAGATGAGGTGAGAGTCACTCCAGGAACGGCAGGCAGATGAGGTGAGAGTCACTCAGAAAACGGCAGGCAGATGAGGTGAGAGTCACTCCAAGAACGGCAGGCAGATGAGATGAGAGTCACTCCAAGAACGGCAGGCAGATGAGGTGAGAGTCACTCCAAGAACGGCAGGCAGAGGAGGTGAGAGTCACTCAGAGAACGGCAGGCAGATGAGGTGAGACTGAGAGTCACTCCAAGAACGGCAGGCAGAGGAGGTGAGAGTCACTCCAAGAACGGCAGGCAGATGAGGTGAGAGTCACTCAGAGAACGGCAGGCAGATGAGGTGAGACTGAGAGTCACTCCAAGAACGGCAGGCAGATGAGATGAGAGTCACTCCAAGAACGGCAGGCAGAGGAGGTGAGAGTCACTCCGAGAACGGCAGGCAGATGAGGTGAGAGTCACTCCAAGAACGGCAGGCAGAGGAGGTGAGAGTCACTCCAAGAACGGCAGGCAGAGGAGGTGAGAGTCACTCAGAGAACGGCAGGCAGATGAGGTGAGAGTCACTCCAAGAACGGCAGGCAGAGGAGGTGAGAGTCACTCCAAGAACGGCAGGCAGAGGAGGTGAGAGTCACTCCAAGAACGGCAGGCAGATGAGGTGAGAGTCACTCCAAGAACGGCAGGCAGAGGAGGTGAGAGTCACTCCAAGAACGGCAGGCAGAGGAGGTGAGAGTCACTCCAAGAACGGCAGGCAGATGAGGTGAGAGTCACTCCGAGAACGGCAGGCAGATGAGGTGAGAGTCACTCCAAGAACGGCAGGCAGAGGAGGTGAGAGTCACTCCAAGAACGGCAGGCAGATGAGGTGAGAGTCACTTTGAGAACGGCAGGCAGATCTGGTAGCGACACACAGCAGTGGTGAAAGTTGCTAACAGGACAAGCGGAAGACACACGGCAGGACCAAAATTAGCATAAGTATCAGGCGGCAAAATGCCCCGAGGGGGGGGGGGAGGCTCGTCCCGGTTGCAGCCAAGGCTCCCCCGGTCTTGCCACTGCTTTGGGAATCAAATAAGTCCTGCTGCTCCTGACTGCGGTGCTTTTTCATTCCTTGTTTTTTTTATTTTTTTGCCTCAGCTTTCCGTCACGAAAAGCCCGCGGCAGTTCGAGGCGTGTGGAGGAAAAAAGTCGCAGTGCAAAGCAGCAGAGTTTGCGCTTTTTATTTTCAGCCTGCTTCCCCTGTTTGCATTGTTGTGGAAGTCTGGCACGCATTTTTGGTAGGTGGAATTGTTTATTATCGGCACCGGGTCACTCTGCGGACCGTCACTGGCTTTGAGAACTTTTATCGCTCGTTGGATCGCTGAAAAACTTTAATACCGCATGAGTTTTGCAATTTGGTTTGGTAATTATTGATGAAACAATTCAAGCTAACAATTAATGATGCCGTTACCTTTCTTCTACTGGCTGACTCATTTTCTCATCACACCCATTTGTCTCTTATCTCACGTTCCTGTAACTCATCTCACCCTCCAGTCTCTAATCTCACGCTTCAGTCTCTAATCTCACCCTCTAGTCTCTAATCTCACACTCCAGTCTTTAAACTCACGCTCCAGTCTCTAATCTCACCCTCCAGTCTCTAATCTCACCCTCCAGTCTCTAATCTCACCCTCCAGTCTCTAATCTCACCCTCCAGTCTTTAAACTCACGCTCCAGTCTCTAATCTCACCCTCCAGTCTCTAATCTCACGCTCCAGTCTCTAATCTCACGCTCCAGTCTCTAATCTCACCATTCAGTCTCTAATCACACCCATTTGTCTCTTATCTCACGTTCCTGTAACTCATCTCACCCTCCAGTCTCTAATATAACGCTCCAGTCTCTAATCTCACCATCCAGTCTCTAATCTCACCATCCAGTCTCTAATCATACCCATTTGTCTCTTATCTCACGTTCCTGTAACTCATCTCACCCTTCAGTCTCTAATCTCACGCTTCAGTCTCTAATCTCACACTCCAGTCTCTAATCTCACTCTCCAGTCTCTAATCTCACCCCCTGTCTCTAATCTCACACTCCAGTCTCCTATCTCACACTCCAGTCTCTAATCTCACCCTCCTGTCTCTAATCTCACACTCAAGTCTTTAATCTCACACTCCAGTCTCTAATCTCACCCTCCAGTCTCTAATCTCACCCTCTAGTCTCTAATCTCACCCTCCAGACTCTAATCTCACCCTCCAGTCTCTAATCTCACACTACAGTCTCCAATCTCACACTCCAGTCTCCAATCTCACACTCCAGTCTCTAATCTCACTCTCCAGTCTCTAATCTCACCCTCCTGTCTCTAATCTCACACTCCAGTCTCTAATCTCACACTACAGTCTTTAATCTCACTCTCCTGTCTGTAATCTTTTTCCAATCTCTTATCTCATCCGATTGTCTGATCTGACCAATCTCATGCTTACGAAATTCATCTCAACATCAGTCTCTCATCTCACCTAGGAAAGAACAGATATCAAAGAGATATAACTTTGAAACTTTTTAGGATGTCAGTAAAATAGTGACAAAAATGAAGCGTTTGATTTCACTTAGAAATTTTCCTTAACCAACAAAACTTCGAAAAATGCATCTGGCTGCACTTGGTTCGAGCGAGTCAGCATCTGCGTAATTCTCATCAACTGCATCACTCTGGGCATGTACCGACCCTGCGAGGATGAGCAGTGCTCAATGACCCGCTGTCAGATCCTGTTCGGATTCGACCACGCCGTTTTTGCCTTCTTCGCAATCGAAATGCTTGTCAAAGTCGTTGCCATGGGCTTTCTTGGAAAGCTGGGCTATCTGGGAGATTCTTGGAATCGACTGGACTGCTTCATCGTTTTGGCTGGGTGAGTTGTAGCATTGCCATCTTTAATATTCGCCTGTTCCAACCTTCCAACGTTTTTAGACTGTATTGAAGGCCTGTCAACTTTTCTATGATTTAAAGGCCTGTCACACTCCTGATTTTTAAAAGCCTGTCACCCTTCACTGTTTTGAAGGCCTGTCACCCTTCACTGTTTTGAAGGCCTGTCACCATTCAGTGTTTTGAAGGCCTGTCACCATTCAGTGTTTTGAAGGCCTGTCATCCTTGACTGTTTTGAAGGCCTATCACCATTCAGTGTTTTGAAGGCCTGTCACCCTTGACTGTTTTGAAGGCCTATCACCCTTCAGTGTTTTGAAGGCCTATCACCCTTCAGTGTTTTGAAGGCCTGTCACCCTTGACTGTTTTGAAGGCCTATCACCCTTCAGTGTTTTGAAGGCCTGTCACCCTTGACTGTTTTGAAGGCCTATCACCATTCAGTGTTTTGAAGGCTTATCACCCTTCAGTGTTTTGAAGGCCTGTCACCCTTGACTGTTTTGAAGGCCTATCACCATTCAGTGTTTTGAAGGCCTATCACCATTCAGTGTTTTGAAGGCCTATCACCATTCAGTGTTTTGAAGGCCTGTCACCCTTCACTGTTTTGAAGGCCTGTCACCTTACACTGTTTTGAAGGCCTGTCACCTTACACTGTTTTGAAGGCCTGTCACCTTACACTGTTTTGAAGGCCTGTCACCTTACACTGTTTTGAAGGCCTGTCACCTTACACTGTTTTGAAGGCCTGTCACCATTCACTGTTTTGAAGGACTATCACCCTTCACTGTTTTGAAGGCCTGTCACCATTCACTGTTTTGAAGGCCTGTCACCCTTCACTGTTTTGAAGGCCTGTCACCCTTCACTGTTTTGAAGGCCTGTCAACTCGCCCCGCTTGATACCCGAAATTGCATCGATTCCACCCAAGCCGACTCAAACAAGAATCTACTTAGACTTAGGCTAGCAGATTCTCGGCTCCAGTTGCCGCAGTCTTGAATAGATCAGGCAGAGCTGGAACCGGTTGTTAGGCCGAGCTCATGACTAAGGGATAAGATCCTGGACTCGGATTCTGGTCCCCAGGGGGCTGCAAGATGAAGGTGGGGAGAGGGAGAAGGAGGCCGTTCGAGCTCGTCGGCTCATTGATAATTCAAAGAATTGTCGCTTTTCGGCGTTACTCAAATGTCTTCGTCTCGGAGACCGTCTCAGTTCCTTCTCTTTTCCTGGCCAGCGGCTGCCCTGGCCAGCTTTGTTGAACTGGGCTCAGGCACTTCACCTACACATTTTTAGCTCCTTTTTCTGACCCTTCATGCCCTGCATTCCTCCCTTCATCTGACCCTTCATTCCCTTCATTTCTCCCTTCATCTGACCCTTCATTTGATCCATTCCTCCCTTCATCTGATTCTTCATTTGATCCATTTCTTCCTTATATGACCCTTCCTTCCTATATTTGACCCTTCATTCCCTTCATCTAATCCTTCATTCCCTTCATCTGAACCTTCATTCCCTTTTCTGACGCTTCATTCTTTTCATCTGACCTTTCCTTTTTCTGCTGTTCTTATTAGCTTTCCTAATAGTTGAGTAATTTTATCCTGTCACTCCCCTGAACAGAACCTTGGAGTACCTGCCGCAGACCAAGGACCTGAGTCTAACAGCCATTCGAACCATTCGCGTACTGAGGCCTCTCCGAGCCATCAACCGCATTCCAAGTGAGCTTTCTTCCATAGAAATTTACTAGTGCATACCTATCTGACTGAATACCTGCCTAAATACCTGTCTCAGTACCTGTTTAAATATCTGTCTGAATACCTTTTTGAATACCTGTGTGAATACCTGTTTAAATACCTGTCTGAATACGTGTCCAAACAAATGTTTAAATAATTGTCTCAATACCTTTTTGAATACCTGTCTGAATATCGTTTAAATACCTGTTCTGCATACCTTTTTAAATACCTGACTGAATACCTGCTTGAATACCTGTGTGAATACCTCTGAGAATACCTGTTTAAATACCTGTTTAAATAACTGTTTAAAATATGCCTGAATGCCTGTCTGAATACCTGTTCAAATACCTGTCGGAATACCTTTCTGAATACCTGTTTAAATACCTGACTGAATACCTGCTTGAATACCTGTGTGAATACCTGTGTTAATACCTATCTGAATGCCCGTCCGAATACCCGTTTAAATACCTGTCTGAATACCTTTTTAAATGCCCATATTGAACAATTCGCATTCACCAACACGCAGGCATGCGGATCCTGGTGATGCTGCTGCTGGACACCCTGCCAATGCTCGGCAACGTGCTGCTGCTCTGCTTCTTCGTGTTCTTTATCTTCGGCATCATCGGGGTGCAGCTGTGGAAGGGCCTCCTGCGCCACCGGTGCTACTTGGAGTCCAACTTCACCTACCCGCATCCGGGGTGAGACTGAAACTGCGCCCCAACCAAAATTCCCAACTAAATTAGAAACTTCCATAGCTGTCTCTCCTGACTCTCATAGCTGTCTCTCCTGACTCTCATAGCTGTCTCTCCTGACTCTCATAGCTGTCTCTCCTGACTCTCAAAGCTGCCTCTCCTGACTCTCATAGCTGTCTCTCCTGACTCTCATACTCTCGTAGCTGTCTCTCCTGACTCTCATAGCTGTCTCTCCTGACTCTCAAAGCTGCCTCTCCTGACTCTCATAGCTGTCTCTCCTGACTCTCAAAGCTGCCTCTCCTGACTCTCATAGCTGTCTCTCCTGACTCTCATAGCTGCCTCTCCTGACTCTCATAGCTGCCTCTCCTGACTCTCATAGCTGCCTCTCCTGACTCTCATAGCTGCCTCTCCTGACTCATTTAGCGGCCTTTCCTGACTCATAGCTGTCCCTGCTGACTCTAAATAGCCCACTTATGGAGAACTTAAGTACAAAGACGGTTTCATTAAACCTAGTACCCAAGAAGCAATGTATTAACTCAGAACATGATAATTTGTTTATTAAACTTCTGATAAACTGATAAAACCGGCTTCCAGTGAAGCGCGTCTTGGCAAGGACTAATTAAGAAGATGACGGACACTCAAGCTGTCCTACTAGAGATATCCTTGATAAACCAGCCTCCCCCTATATACCTTCCAGCATGAACCTGAGCGAGTACTACAAGCCGAACACCAGCGTTGACACCCCGGTTGCTGCCAAAGATTTCATCTGCGCCCTGGAGGACTCCAGCGGCATCCAGACCTGCAAGAATATCAAACCCACCGTGCTCTGGCCCGACGATGGCCGCAAATATCTCAGCTGCAACCGGTCCGCTAATATGCGCGGTGACAACAAGCCTACTAATAGTAGCTGCGTTAACTGGAATCAGTACTACACTCAGTGCAGGCCCGGGTTCAGTAATCCCTACATGGGATCCATCAACTTTGACAACATCGGATTCGCCTGGGTGGCCATCTTTCAGGTTCGTCAGGATTTTTTTAAATATAGTCGATTGAAACTAGACTGTTTGGCAACCAATCAGACTCGAGGAGGGGTTCAGAGAGTCGCGGGGAATGAAGAATGTACAGCAATCTGAAGGCGAAACTTCTTCAACCAATCAGACTCGAGGAGGGGGTCAGAGAGTCGCGGGGAAGGAAGAGTGTACAGCAATCTGAATGGTGAAACTTCTTCAACCAATCAGACTCGAGGAGGGGGTCAGAGAGTCGCGGGGAAGGAAGAGTGTAAAACAGACTGAAGGAGAAGCTTTGCAACAAAATCAGTAAAATAAAAATTCAAAAGCGAGAAAAACCATTTAAAATGAGCAAATAAAAAGCTTTTCATGCCAAAGCAATTAATTTTTTGTTAAACGTCTTCTAAAAACGTCTTCCACAAGCAGTGACTGGTTGTTCTTTTTGACTCTCTGTTTGGATAAAGAAAAGAGATTTTTATTGCAAGAACGATTTCGTGCAGAGAAATCTCTGGCCAGACTCCCGTCAGACATTGCGGCTTAATGAGATTTTTGTAGTCGTTGCAGAGCCAGCCGCGTGTCTGACTCAAAATCCGAGGCTACCCAGGCATTAATTTGAATAATTGCCACAACCCAGAATCATCCCCTAAGCTGAGGCGTCCGCCCGTTTTGTGTTGGAGATTTTTACTCTCAATGCTGATTAGATTAACGTTGCTGATTAGAAATAGGCATTTGTGAGCCGGAATTCGAGTCATGCTACAAAAAAAGCGATTTTATTTCAAATGATTTTGCACAATATTGAATTCGCATATAAAAGTGCAAGATCTGTCTGTGTTTTTTTTACTTTGAACAATTCAAACAAAATAGCGCGCCAATTTAATTTGTAAAATTCGTATCAGGTGATCAGTCTGGAGAGCTGGGTGGACATCATGTACTATGTGCAGGACGCGCACTCGTTCTGGGACTGGATGTACTTTGTGGCTCTGATTGTGGTAAGTTCAGTGATCTGTTTGAACCCGAAGTTTAGGGTTGAAATCTTGCAGATTGAGCTGTCAGTGTGAGGTTGAGCGGGCGTTCACTGGGTAGATAGTGGGAGTTCACTGGTTAGATAGTGGGAGTTCACTGGGTAGATAGCGGGAGCTCACTGGGTAGATAGCGGGAGTTCACTGGTTAGATAGTGGGAGTTCACTGGTTAGATAGCGGGAGTTCACTGGGTAGATAGCGGGAGTTCACTGGTTAGATAGCGGGAGTTCACTGGGTAGATAGCGGGAGTTCACTGGGTAGATAGCGGGAGTTCACTGGTTAGATAGTGGGAGTTCACTGGGTAGATAGCGGGAGTTCACTGGTTAGATAGCGGGAGTTCACTGGGTAGATAGCGGGAGTTCACTGGTTAGATAGCGGGAGTTCACTGGGTAGATAGCGGGAGTTCACTGGGTAGATAGCGGGAGTTCACTGGTTAGATAGTGGGAGTTCACTGGGTAGATAGCGGGAGTCACTGAGTAGATAGCGGGAGTTCACAGCCAAAAGCCCGCAACTCTCCAGATCGGCTCGTTCTTCATGATCAACCTGTGCCTGGTTGTCATAGCAACCCAGTTCTCGGAGACCAAGCGCCGCGAAGTGGAAAAGATGATGCTGGAGCGGCAGCGCTACCAGTCCAGCTCGAGTCTGGAGAGCAGCAGGCAGCCGGGAAGCTGCTACAGTCAGATTGTCCGCCTCATCATTCGAGTCTGCAAGCGGGGCTGCCGCAGACTCTGGCATCGGTGGCGCCAGATGAGCCGCTTGAATCCGGCCAGTTCGGCCTGTCACGAGCCGGCGGCTGGGCTTCCGTTCCAGCAACAGCGACGAGTTGCTGGTTCGGCGTCCCTGGCTCCGCCGCCCATGGCCACGCCGGAGCTGTCAGATGTCGATTCGCAGAATTCGCCTCGGCTACTGGGAGGTCGCGGTGGCGGCGGAGTGGTGAACCTCCGAGTGCTTCTGACTGCTCCATCGGGACTCGGCGAGTGTGCAGCTGGCAGCGGAAATGGCGGCGGCGTCAGCAGTCGTCGTTCGTCGTTGAACAGCTCGACGGCCGCTTGGTCGATTGCTCGAGGCTACACGGAGCGGGACCTGTTCGCCACAGGACTGTCCGGTGGTGAGTGAGCGGGACTGCTTGAGAGTGAGCGGGACTGCTTGAGAGTGAGTGGGACTGTTTGAGAGTGAGCGGGACTGTTTGAGAGTGAGCGGGACTGTTTGAGAGTGAACGGGACTACTTGAGAGTGAGCGGGACTGTTTGAGAGTGAGTGGGACTGTTTGAGAGTGAACGGGACTACTTGAGAGTGAGCGGGACTGCTTGAGAGTGAGCGGGACTACTTGAGAGTGAGTGGGACTACTTGAGAGTGAGCGGGACTGTTTGAGAGTGAACGGGACTACTTGAGAGTGAGCGGGACTGCTTGGGAGTGAGCGGGACTACTTGAGAGTGAGTGGGACTACTTGAGAGTGAGTGGGACTACTTGAGAGTGAGTGGGACTACTTGAGAGTGAGCGGGACTGCTTGAGAGTGAGTGGGACTACTTGAGAGTGAGCGGGACTGTTTGAGAGTGAGTGGGACTGTTTGAGAGTGAGCGGGACTGCTTGAGAGTGAGCGGAACTGTTTGAGAGTGAGTGGGACTGTTTGAGAGTGAGCGGGACTGCTTGAGAGTGAGCGGGACTGCTTGAGAGTGAGCGGGACTGCTTGAGAGTGAGCGGGACTGTTTGAGAGTAAGTGGGACTGTTTGAGAGTGAACGGGACTGTTTGAGAGTGAACGGGACTACTTGAGAGTGAGCGGGACTGCTTGAGAGTGAGCGGGACTACTTGAGAGTGAGTGGGACTACTTGAGAGTGAGTGGGACTGTTTGAGAGTGAGTGGGACTACTTGAGAGTGAGCGGGACTGCTTGAGAGTGAGTGGGACTACTTGAGAGTGAGCGGGACTGTTTGAGAGTGAGCGGGACTGCTTGAGAGTGAGCGGGACTGCTTGAGAGTGAGTGGGACTACTTGAGAGTGAGCGGGACTGCTTGAGAGTGAGCGGGACTACTTGAGAGTGAGCGGGACTGCTTTGATTTTGCGTGCTACACTTGAGCAAATCCTCCGGAAAGAATGAGTTTTAAAACTTACTATTGTGTGTCTCACTGTTGTTTTTCGGTCAGCAAAAAGCATGGAGTCATCTCACAAGTTGGAAACCCAGTGATCGGGCACTGTATGAAGGGCGGCAATCGTTGATATGAAGAGCGGACTGACACAGTGTCTGAACTGAGATATGACCGGTAGGCAGGGGAGCCATCAGCTGAAGGTCTCGTAAGTCAATCATCCTGGCAGCTCAGTGCGGTCCCGCCGTCTTAGGCTAAGGGCTGGTGAATATTTCATACGGCTACAGGGCCGCACGCCATCTCTTACTGAGTCCATCCCAGCCTCCGCTCATCATCCTTTTCTCTCCTCGCAGCGCGAGTGAAAAAAAATAAGGCGAAGGCTGGGCTGGCTGCAACAAGCTGCTGAGCCACCCTCAGTGAGATCGATTTACAAATAAACACCTCAGCGGCTCTGGGCTCTTTGGTCGCAAATGTGCTCAACCTGCTCTGGTCTCGGGCTTCTTTGAGCTGCTTAATTTCTGGGGCGGCTTTCGCCCACTTTCCAGCGCGTCATTCTTTAACGATCGTCTTTCGCTCAGGGTAAACGGTTTGTTTGAAGGACCGGCCTACTGCACTGGTGCCGTGAGAAAGTTCAAAGCCACCTGTGTCAATATTCCAGTTCATACATTCAAAGTGTGGCCTGACCACAGATACTGAGTAGTATATTTGGCCTGACCACAGATACTGAGTAGTATATTTGGCCTGACCACAGATACTGAGTAGTATATTTGGCCTGACCACAGATACTGAGTAGTATATTTGGCCTGACCACAGATACTGAGTAGTATATTTGGCCTGACCACAGATACTGAGTAGTATATTTGGCCTGACCACAGATACTGAGTAGTATATTTGGCCTGACCACAGATACTGAGTAGTATATTTGGCCTGACCGCTGTGTCCTTTGTGTTGCTTAATTGATTCTTATTTATAATTTTAATTCACAAATAGTGAACGCAAGGCTTTAGTTGTAATTACATAATACATAATATTGAACTACATAATATAGAGCTACATAGAAGTAGAAAGATCACTAACCAAGTAAGTATAAGTGCATTTGCATTAATAAAAGAAGCTTCATGTCGAAGTTAGGAGATTCATTTGGGAATCCCTACGATGTCGAGGCTTGCAGGGAATCGCTATAATGCTGTAGTGCTACAATGACTCTTGGAGAGAATCACTGAAATGTCAATGCTTTAGGGTTAGGGCTAGGGTTAGAAGGTTGAAAGATTTTTTAGATTTCAAGGCTTATTGGGGGCATCGCTGAGATGTCAAGGGGGGGTAAGTTGATATGTTGAAGCTTGTGGGGGGGGGAATCACTGACATGTCAAGGCTTACAAGGGACTGCTGAGGTATATTGCAAAGAGATGCTACATGTAGTTATTACAAAACTTGTACTGCATTTTTGGCTCCCCAACGCTAAGATACTAAGCTAAAAATACTACTAGTGCTTCACAAACTTATGCAGATGTCAGGCTGTAGGGTTAGTGTTAGGGTTGGTGTTAGGGTTTAGGTTTAGGGTTAGGTTCAGGGTTATATCGTTAAGATTCGGGTTAGGGCTAGGGTTAGGGTAGCTTATAACTTAGCTCATGTAGCTTATTAAAAATGTTTATCATGGAAGCATCATGCAAAAATAATGGAAGCGTCATATGAAAAATCATGGAAGCGTCATGTAAAAAATAATGGAAGCGTCATGCAAAAAAATCATAGAAGCATCATGCAAAAACTTATGGACAAATATTAAATTTAGGGTTATGGTGAGGGTTAGGGTTAGGGTTAGAAGTTTGACAGGATATTTTTTTAAGATTTCAAGGCTACATGTAGCTTATTAAAAAACGTGTATTGCATTTCTTTGGCCCCCCAACGGGGGGCGTAGATTGCTAGTACAATGCTAAAACATTAGATGGGTCGGCAGGGGGTTGTGTGCACCCTGGCGCACTTCAAGCGACATTGTCACACAACCTGTGAGAGGCATTACTGCCCATTCCGCCGACTCCCCTGAGCAGGCACACAAGCGCGCGGATACGTACGCAGGCACACACTCACACAGGAGTGTACAGCGGCCCTAACTTTATTTTATCGTTAGGCATGTACACTTCACTGTGCCTTGGGGCTGGCCCTCAAGGCCGTTAATTGCACGAGCAGAGCCAAGCTGATTCCGATTTAGCCCCAAATTAATGTGACTGCACTTGGAATCGAGCCTGGGACGATGGAACATCGGAGCACCGCACTGGACCACTTAGGCTAAGCTCTTTGAAAATAAGCACAAATAAGCTCTGCACACAGATTGATGATGACCATGGACAGCGTTTTCCATATCGGATTATGCCCGTTTCTTTTTAAAGCAACTTCTAAGTTTCAAGGGCTGCTAGCGTGCTATATGTTGGTTTATCGCATGAGAAAAGAAGACGTTGTATAACTTTACTCATTTCTGGATGATGAACTTGCTGTCATGCAGAAGAGCAGCAAGCTGACGACGACTGGCTGAGGTCGGGAACGCCCGGCTCCAACAAACCGGCCGCTCCATCGATATGGTCCTGCTGGTCAGTTTCAGGTTAGTCCGATCGCCCAGTTCTTATATCGCGGATATTGTTCTGACAATCCACATTTCCAACCCTAAAAAATCAACCAGCTGTGACCGATGTCTTCCACCGAATCCGAGACTCAATTCAGAGACTTGTTGAGCACAGATTTTTCCAACGTGGCATCCTGTTGGCCATTCTAATCAATACATTCAGTATGGGCATCGAGTACCACGACCAGGTATTGTTGAACCTATAAACCTTCCTAAATAGTAAATTTACGTGAGGAAAAAACGTAAGTTACACAACCTCAAATTCTGGATTTATTTCAGCCAAAGCAGCTGACTGAGTTCATTGAGTACAGCAATTTGGTGTTTTGCGTTGTGTTCGCGCTTGAAATGTTGCTTAAGCTGGTTGGTGAAGGATTCTTCAATTACATCAGCAGCGGCTTCAACGTTTTCGATGCCAGCATCGTCATTCTAAGGTAACGTCATTTCACAACCTAAAAATGTCATTCCAAATTGGGTGCTGTGAAATTTGATAAGAGACTTCGAGATTTTGGTTAGCCCGACGATGCAAAAGTCAGGGGCAGATATTGGCACCCTGGCTTGTTTTCGAGTGTGACCAGACTGATTCACATTAAAACTGAGCGATTACTCAATCTGAAAGTCCCTCATCATTGCAGCATTTTCGAGCTCATCCAAGATGGCAACAGCGGATTATCTGTACTGCGCACATTCCGCCTGCTCCGCATACTCAAACTAGTCAGGTTCCTGCCAGCGCTCCGCCAGCAGCTGTTCGTCATGATCAAGACCATGGACAACGTGGCCACATTCTTCGCTCTGTTGGTGCTCTTCATCTTCATTTTTAGGTAGGCCTTCTTTGCGGTCAGGGAAGCTGATCGAATGGTCCTTGACCTAAAAAGTCACTGGTCCAAGCTGCTCATTAACCAAAAACGGCGAAAAACTATACGACTCAAAACTTCCTGTAGACTTAACTGAACAGTTTCTCATGATTAGTCGTCGGGAATCGAGTATATTTAACTTCAAACTGTATAGGATTCAAACTTCAATCAAGTTAATCAATTTACGACCCAAAAAGCAAAGCTGTCTTTATTCCAAATTAAACCGTCGATGAGTTACTGAAGTACACTGCATGTAGGCTATCGATGACTCATTAAGTTATCAAAGATCCACGCTAAGCTTTTGACGACTCACACCAATGGTCGCATCCAATCCAGTAGCTCTAATCCGATAGCGGTGTACAAGTGTGTGTGTTGCCAGTACATGCAGGAACGGTCGGTCGGGTGATTCCAAAAGTTCAAGCTCGCAAGTATGGTCCAAACAACTGTCTCCAATGACTCTAAACCCTCCTTGAAAAATGTGCCCGACCCGCAGCGTGCTGGGCATGACTCTTTTCGGCGGCAAATTCTGCTGGCACCCAGACGGCAGCACCTGCAGCTGCAGCGAGCGAGCCGATCCCAACAGCGACTGCACCTGCGACCGGGCCAACTTTGACACCATCATGTGGTCTCTGGTCACCGTGTTTCAGGTGAGCAACGACGTCTTTTCATTTAACGCGATCAAACTAAAAGACGTTCTTTAAGTAGAGAACGTTACTAGAGCATAGAGAACACATCTTCAGTTCGCTATCAAAACCAGTGCCTCGAGACCAAAATTTCGCATACCCGACTTTATTGCAAAGCATTGCAACCTCCTAGCTTAGCTACTATTAGTAAGGGGTTCCTCCAATCTGATCCTTCATTGAAAGATTTATTGAAACCTTAACAAATGCAGGTTCTGACCCAGGAGGACTGGAACATTGTGCTCTACAACGGCATGGCCAGAACTTCGTCTTGGGCAGCTTTGTACTTCATCGCCCTCATGACGTTCGGAAACTACGTGCTGTTTAATCTGCTGGTTGCCATCCTTGTGGAGGGATTTTCTAGCGAGGTGAGTCCAGGAGAATTTCTGCAGGATTTGAGTGCATCCACTAGGCAGACTGCAATGGCGTGCTACTCTGAGCTACTCTCTGGTAGAATTATTTATAGTTAGCCTCTGTTGATATCGTTTGCCTTTTGTTGCATTTTTAACAAAACTCGTCTGTTGCTAGCGGAGAAAGTCGCTATTATTTTTATTTCAATTCAATCCGGGGAATCGTCGTTTCCTTTGTTTGATCGACTGTCTGGTAGATTTTGTCTTTTTTTGCAAGAGCACTCTAGAGTGAAAACAAGGACTGCTCAAGTAACATATATATAGGACGCAACACTCGAAATTTATGGTAAATGTTTTGAAGGCAATTTTCGCCGAAAAATACACTGCAGAGATAGGAGGTTTTAATTTTTCAGCACAAAAATTGTTATTGCTTTTGATAGGAGGCAGATTCAGTGTTTAGCTCATTGCTTTGAAATTCTTCCAGTACCTAAAGATAAATAGTTTGTCAAGAAAATATTTTAAATAAATAATTCCACCCAAAATTCGAAACGTGACTTTGCGCAGAGAAAGTACTATATTATGGAAAAATACCGGCTTCGCCAGGTAAAACGATCATATTTTTGGCTTCAGTCTGTAGATCCCTGATCGTAGATTTCGTTAGTTCTGCCGCTTAAATTTTGCCTTGTTGTAGCTGCTGTTTTGGTTTTCGTTGACAATTTTGCAGGCGTAAAATGCAGACTTATTAAGTCGCGCATTGACACTTGTAGCAGCGTTTCTGAGTCAAATCCCGAGCTGTCAATCAACCAATGCTTTGGACAAAAGAGTATTCTAATGCCTCACTGAAGCACGTTATAGACTGTAGTTGCGACCTCGTCCTTGTCTATATTCCTATTGTCTGCATTCCCTTACTTTTAGTTTAACCTGGAGTGATCATTTGAGTTTTATTTGAGCATAACACGCGCAATAAAAATTAACAATGCAAGCAACTGTTTAGAAAAGTCAGACATTCATTACCATTGTAGAGAACTTAGTCCAGCGCACTCTCGCTGCACCAATCCAGTTTTACTACGGTAGATTTCAAAATCATCCATTCTGCACAGTTTTATCTGGAAAGGAAAATTTTCCTGAGTTCACCGGAAATTGACAGGGTCATCTCAATTAAGCTTTGATATACTGTCTGAGTGCGTGAGCAGCAGTGGGCAATTCAGCATAGAAAGCGCGCCTCACTTCCAGAAGGGCGGCTCAATTAAGGGATCTCAGAAAGAGTCCACGGAGTTCGACACCGACGACAGCTGCAAGACTTCGAACGACGGCGGCGCCGGCCTGGCGTCAATATCGACGTCGGCGCTGGGAAAAATCCCCGGCTTTGGAACGCGACGAGCGACGGATCCGAAGGCGAGCGGGAATAATCCACCTGGGAAAGGTGATCTCGACCTTTCATAACTTTCTTCTATTATACCTTATTCCTAACTGTGAAGGTTGGGGGTTCGATTCCCGATCCCACTGGAACAATTTGTGTCCTTGAGCAAGACACTTAACTCTGCATTGCTTCAGTCCACCCAGCTGTAAAATGGGTGCCAGCATTAGCTGGGGTAATTGAGGGTGTGCATGGCGACCCCCAGTCCTTGGACTGAACAGCCGTAAGCAGCCTTCAGATGCGCCGCGCAATAGCTGCGGCTGAGCTGTCGGTTGCACACCTGGCCATTAGGGCAGGTGTATTCAAATATTAGTATTATCGTATTATGATTACGACGTAGTAACTAGGAAAATCACCACTTTGAGCAGCTTTTATTGAGTTTAGAGAAAAGCTTTAAAAGCGCATTTGGATTACTTTTCCTTGATTCAATAAGCCATTAAAAAGGAAAATGTTAAATTAATTCGCAAATCGAAAGAAAAATGCCAGAACTTACTCCGCAATCCGTGATCAATTTCCCAGGTGGGAAGTCGCCAGTCGGAGCACCTCGCAGTCTGCATCTTCAACCGAGTCCCCACCTGCAGCAGCAGCAGCAGCAGCAGCACTGCCTCTACCTGGATTGCGCGAGAGGCCTGGTGCCGCCCATCATCACGCACACGGCGGCGACTCCTCAGACGACGCCGCAAGGCAGCCCGGCAGCCAACGAGCTGCCAATGCAACCGCAGCCGCAGCAGCAGCCTCTGTGCGATCCGAGACCCTTTCAGTGCAGCTCATCCAGCATCGAGACAATCGACAGATCGCTGACTGTAAGCCGCAGGCGGTGTTCTCTGAAATAACTTCAAATAAGAATCCAAACAACACGTCAGTCAGTAATCGTATCTGCAAACTCCAACACTCTCCCAGAATGAAAGGTCCAGCCTGCAGTCTACGCGAGCCAATCAGAGAGCTCAGACAGGCATTGCGGATGCTGGACATTGCGCATTCCCAAACAGCGCCATCTGCAACGGATCCGCCATAGCGGCGGCGGCGGGGGCGGCCCACCACAGCGCCAGGAACATCAACGGCCGGATCTTCCGCGCGCCGACGCCGCCAAACCCGACCGGGCCAGCCGGTCCGCCGACGGCAGCCGGCAGCTTCAGCAGCAACCGGTCGCAGCCCGGCAGCCGGCGGTCGCATCGAAGCTGTGCGGCGATCCGGCCGCAGACTGTCGATGAGGTGGCAGCAAAGGAAGCCAAGTCGAGCTGCTGCAGCTCGGATGAGCTGGCTCTTGTGAGCTGGAAAATCTCTGACTATATTTGTGAAAATGCGCACAAATGATTACTTAAATTCTTTAACGCCCTTCTTTCAGAAATCGAATTGGTTTGAAAAAGTTTTCTTCTCTAGAGAAAACTACGCGCTGTACGTCTTTGCACCGGACAATCCGTGAGTCCGTTTTACCCGCGGAGAACTTTGTAATGATGTAATACTATCCATGAGAGGTTGGAGTGAGGTGGGTGTTTCATAAGAGATTGGAGTGAGGTGGGTGTTTCATAAGAGATTGGAGTGAGGTGGGTGTTTCATAAGAGATTGGAGTGAGGTGGGTGTTTCATGACAGACAGGAGTGAGGTGGGTGTTTCATAAGAGATTGGAGTGAGGTGGGTGTTTCATAAGAGATTGGAGTGAGGTGGGTGTTTCATGACAGACAGGAGTGAGGTGGGTGTTTCATGAGAGATTGGAGTGAGGTGGGTGTTTCATAAGAGATTGGAGTGAGGTGGGTGTTTCATGAGAGGTAGGAGTGAGGTGGGTGTTTCATGAGAGATTGGAGTGAGGTGGGTGTTTCATGACAGACAGAAGTGAGGTGGGGGAAGAGTTTGCCTCTGCTTTATTGCACATGACCGCTTCAACTCAGTCATAAGTTATTTTACCAGAATCGAGTAAGATACGAGAGCCAGGTGTCTTATCGTCCTTAATTCTTCAGATTTCGCCTTGTTTGCTTGGCCATCACGTCGCAGAAGTGGTTCGACTGCACCGTATTGTTTTTCATCGCTCTCAACTGCATCACTCTGGCGATGGAGCGGCCTTCGATTCCGCCAGACAGCATTGTGAGACCGCTTTGAACTGACAAGCCACCTGTCAGATTGAGGGTCGGGAATCTCTCAGATTGAGGGTCGGGGATCTCTCAGATTGAGGGTCGGGGATCTCTCAGATTGAGGATCGGGGATCTCTCAGATTGAGGGTCGGGGATCTCTCAGATTGAGGGTCGGGGATCTCTCAGATTGAAGATCGGGATCTCTCAGATTGAAGATCGGGATCTCTCAGATTGAGGATCGGGGATCTCTCAGATTGAGGGTTGGGGATCTCTCAGATTGAGGGTCGGGATCTCTCAGATTGAGGATCGGGATCTCTCAGATTGAGGATCGGGTATCCCTCAGATTGAGGATTGGGAATCTCTCAGATTGAGGGTCGGGGATCTCTCAGATTGAGGGTCGGGGATCTCTCAGATTGAGGCTCGGGATCTCTCAGATTGAGGGTCGGGGATCTCTCAGATTGAGGGTCGGGGATCTCTCAGATTGAGGCTCGGGATCTCTCAGATTGAGGGTCGAGATCTCTCAGATTGAGGTTCGGGATCTCTCAGATTGAAGATCGGGATCTCTCAGATTGAGGATCGGGGATCTCTCAGATTGAAGATCGGGATCTCTCAGATTGAGGATCGGGGATCTCTCAGATTGAAGATCGGGGATCTCTCAGATTGAAGATCGGGATCTCTCAGATTGAGGATCGGGATCTCTCAGATTGAGGATCGGGTATTTCTCAGATTGAGGGTCGAGATCTCTCAGATTGAGGTTCGGGATCTCTCAGATTGAAGATCGGGATCTCTCAGATTGAGGATCGGGATCTCTCAGATTGAAGATCGGGGATCTCTCAGATTGAGGGTCGGGGATCTCTCAGATTGAGGATCGGGTATCCCTCAGATTGAGGCTCGGGATCTCTCAGATTGAGGGTCGAGATCTCTCAGATTGAGGTTCGGGATCTCTCAGATTGAGGATCGGGTATCTCTCAGATTGAGGGTCGGGGATCTCTCAGATTGAGGGTCGAGATCTCTCAGCTTGAGGGTCGGGGATCTCTCAGCTTGAGGGTCGAGATCTCTCAGCTTGAGGGTCGGGGATCTCTCAGATTGAGGATCGGGATTTCTCAGCTTGAGGGTCGGGGATCTCTCAGCTTGAGGGTCGGGGATCTCTCAGATTGAGGATCGGGATTTCTCAGACTTCCCCAATCGGGCCATCGCCATCCCATTCCAGGAGCGGCAGTTCCTTAGCGTTAGCAACAACGCTTTTACCTTCATATTCACGCTGGAGATGCTGATCAAGGTGCTGTCCAAAGGCCTGGTGTTCGGGCAGCACACCTACCTGCGAAGCGGCTGGAACGTGATGGACGGCCTCCTTGTTGCCGTGTCCCTAGTCGATATTCTCATTACACTACTAGTTGGCAGTAGCAGTCGAATTTTCGGCATTCTTCGAGTATTCCGCCTGCTGAGAACGCTGCGACCCTTGCGGGTGATCAGCCGAGCTCCGGGCCTGAAGTTGGTGGTGCAGACTCTGCTGTCCTCGCTGCGACCCATCGGCAACATCGTGCTCATCTGCTGCACATTCTTCATCATATTCGGCATCCTGGGGGTGCAGCTGTTCAAGGGAAAATTCTTCTACTGCGAAGGGCCCGACGTGAAGCACGTCGTGAACAAGTCAGACTGCCTGGCTGACAAGAGGAACCACTGGAAACGGCACCTGTACAACTTTGACAATCTGGGACAGGTAAAGTCGCATTTTAAGGCGTTGCATTCCTTTTGCTTTTGCTGAAAGCTAATTGGTGCCTTGTTCGAAAGCGTGGCGTTTGCATTTTAGCCATTTTCAAGGCTAACATAAACATAACATAACATAATTTAACATAAATCAAGATTATCAATTCAATCAACCAACTCAACCAACTCAACCAACTCAACCAACTCAACCAACTCAACCAACTCAACCAGCTCAACCAACTCAACCAACTCAACCAACTCAACCAACTCAACCAGCTCAATTCAAACAACTCAAACCAACTCAACTCAACCAACTCAACCAACTCAACCAACTCAACCAACTCAACCAACTCAACCAACTCAACCAACTCAACCAACTCAACCAACTCAACCAACTCAACCAACTCAACCAACTCAACCAACTCAACCAACTCAACCAACTCAACCAACTCAACCAACTCAACCAACTCAACCAACTCAACCAACTCAACCAACTCAACCAACTCAACCAACTCAACCAGCTCAATTCAAACAACTCAAACCAACTCAACTCAACCAACTCAACTCAACCAACTCAACTCAACCAACTCAAACCAAACTCAAACTCAACCACTCAAGGCTCTGATGACCCTGTTCGTGTTGTCCTCAAAAGACGGCTGGGTGCAGATCATGTACACCGGGCTGGACGCTGTCGGAGTCAACATGCAGCCAAAGGAGAATCACAACGAGTGGCTGCTGCTGTACTTCATCTCCTTCCTGCTGCTTGTGGGCTTCTTCGTGCTCAACATGTTCGTCGGGGTGGTGGTTGAGAACTTTCACAAGTGCCGCGCCAGCCAGGAGAAGGAGGAGAAGGCGCGCCGGGCGGCCAAGCGAGCCAGGCGGATGGAGAAGAAGAAGAGGCGTGAGCAGTTTTTTCTGCTTTTCATGGGGGTCACTGTGGAACACTGAGACAAATGACTGGCTTTGTCTCTCAATTTTGTATCCCGGAATTGGGGGCTTTCAGGAATTTTACAACTAAAGGATTTCCGATTCCGCAGCATTCAGGAATCCCAATCTGAACCATAAACCTAAGAATGCAAAAGCAACAGAACTCGGGGATCCCAAGTCGTAAAATTAAGGATCCCAAAGCCCCAGCATTCAAATCCCAAACCATAGTCCTAAGGATCCCAAAGCCCCAGCATTCAAATCCCAAACGATAGTCCTAAGGATCCCAAAGCCCCAGCATTCAAATCCCAAACCATAGTCCTAAGGGTCCCAAAGCCCCATCAAATCCCAAACGATAGTCCTAAGGATCCCAAAGCCTTAGCATTCAAATCCCAAATGATAGTCCTAAGGATCCCAAATCCCCAGCATTCAAATCCCAAACCATAGTCCTAAGGGTCCCAAAGCCCCAGCATTCAAATCCCAAACCATAGTCCTAAGGGTCCCAAAGCCCCAACATTCAGGAGTCGCAAAACCAAACACTTCGGGGTTCTCAAAACGGAAACTCCAAAGCCGCAACCCAACTGACCCACCGTGCAGGCATCCGGGCGGTGCCCTACTGGGCAAATTACTCCCGATGGCGCACCACGGTGCACAGATTCGTGGACAGCAAGTACTTTGATTTGGTCATCGCCACAATAATCGGCGTCAACGTGATCACCATGGCGATGGAGTTCTACATGATGCCGCCGGTGCGTGCCGGGGTGTGGCTGGGTGGGCAAGGACTTCTAATTTAGAAACTGGATTGGAAAGCCAAGTAGTTTTTATTATTTAAAAATCTGGAGGCTTCCTATCTCGCTAATGCAAATCGGCTTCCAGTGAAAGTTCATTAGCGTCCTTCAGCTTTAGTGCACTTGTACATTTGTACATTTGTACTTTATTACGTGTACTTTCGTGCATTTTCAATTCTGCATTTTTACTTTAGTATATTTGTACTTTAATACATTTGTTTTTTAGTAAATTTGTAATTCAGTGCATTTGCACTTTAACATATTTGTACTTTTATACATTTGCACTTTTGTACATTTGTACTCGTACTTTTGTACATTCTTTCTTTATTACATTTGTACCTAATTACATTTGTACTTTATTACATTTGTACTTTATTACATTTGTACTTTATTACATTTGTACTTTATTACATGTGTACTTTTGTACATTTGATTCCTCGGTTCAACCTGATTAAAACTCGGATATTAATCATCGTCATTCGGTCATTTCAGGAACTGGACACGGGCTTAAAAATTACCAACTACGTTTTCACCTCAGTGTTCGTAGTTGAGGCCATATTCAAGGTATTCGCGCTGGGACTGGCCAGGTACATGAAGGACAAGTGGAACCAGCTGGATGTCCTGATTGTGATTCTGTCCATTGCCGGCATAATCCTAGAGGAGATGCAATCGAAGGTCATCCCGATTAATCCGACCATCATTCGAGTGATGCGAGTGCTGAGGATTGCAAGAGGTGAGCTGGAAACAGGTGGGAAGCCAGCTCTAGATGAGTTGAACTAAAACTGGGCCTAAAATTGTAAAAGTGTCCGTGCCTACATGAGCGCCATCTCAAAACGAGGCCATCCCAAAACGGCGCCATCCCAAAACGGCGCCATCCCAAAACGGCGCCATCCCATACGGCGCCATCTTAAAACGGCGCCATCCCAAAACGGCGCCTTCTATAAACGGCGCCATCCCAAAACGGCGTCACCTATAAACGGCGCCATCCCAAAACGGCGCCATCTATAAACGACGCCATCCCAAAACGGCGCCATCCCATACGGCGCCATCTTAAAACGGCGCCATCCCAAAACGGCGCCATCTATAAACGGCGCCATCCCAAAACGGCGCCTTCTATAAACGGCGCCATCCCAAAACGGCGCCACCAATAAACGGCGCCATCCCAAAACGGCGCCTTCTATAAACGGCGCCATCCCAAAACGGCACCATCTATAAACGGCGCCATCCCAAAACGGCGCCTTCTATAAACGGCACCATCCCAAAACGGCGCCATCCAGGGCGCCATCCAAAAACGGCGCCATCACAAAACGGCGCCATCCCAAAACGGCGCCATCCCAAAACTGGCGCCATCTCAAAACTGCGCCATCCCAAAACGGCGCCATCCAAAAACGGCGCCATCCCAAAACGGCGCCATCCCAAAACTGTGCCATCCCAAAACGGCGCCATCCCAAAACGGCGCCATCCCAAAACGGCGCCATCCCAAAACGGCGCCATCTCTAAAACGGCGGGGGCCGTAACCCAGTGGTCTGATTTGCCAGCTGCCCAGGCTCGATTCCAAGTGCAGTCACATTAAAGTGTACATGCCTAACGATAAATAAAATCAGGGCCGCTGTCCACTCCTGTGCGATTGTGTGCCTGTGCGTATGACTGCGTACGTATCCGCGCGCTTGTGTGCCTGCTCCGGGGAGTCGGCGGAATGGGCAGCACTGCCTCTCGCCCGTTGTGCGACAATGTCTCTTAAAGTGCGCCAGGGTGCACACAGCACTATACTCAGATAGAAATCTGTAAGTTTTGGGTAGCCACTGCAGTCCATACAGAAGCCGCGCCCCCGTCCCATACCGCACTGCAGTGCTGAAGCTGCTGAAGATGGCCAAAGGCATTCGCGCACTGCTGGACACGGTGATTCAGGCGCTGCCCCAGGTCGGCAATCTGGGCCTGCTGTTCTTCCTGCTGTTCTTCATCTTTGCCGCGCTGGGAGTCGAACTGTTCGGCCGGCTGGGTGAGTGAGGACAACTGGAAGTCAATGAGGGCAATGAATTAGCCGAACAACTCATCCTGCAGGTCCTCTAATCCCAATAACTAATCCCCTGGCAGAGTGCTCACTGGACAACCCGTGCGTCGGTCTGAGTCGTCACGCGCACTTCGAGAATTTCGGCATGGCCTTCCTGACCCTGTTCCGCATAGCAACCGGAGACAACTGGAACGGGATCATGAAGGACACCCTGCGCGGCAAGTGCGACTCCAGCGACAGCTGCGTGAAGAACTGCTGCGTGTCGGGCTTTTTTGCGCCAATCTACTTTGTGGTGTTCGTGCTCATGGCCCAGTTCGTGCTGGTCAACGTTGTGGTGGCCGTGCTCATGAAACACCTGGAGGTCTGCGGCCGGGGTTGCCGGGTTGCTGGGTAGGGTAGGGTGTTGTAGGGTAGAGTGGGGTGTTGTAGGGTAGAGTGGGGTGTTGTAGGGTAGAGTGGGGTGTTGTAGGGTAGAGTGGGGTGTTGTAGGGTAGAGTGGGGTGTTGTAGGGTAGAGTGGGGTGTAGTAGGGTAGAGTGATGTATGGTAGGGCAGAGTGGGGTGTTGTAGGGTAGAGTGATGTATGGTAGGGTAGAGTGATGTATGGTAGGGTAGAGTGGGTGTTGTAGGGTAGAGTGGGGTGTTGTAGGGTAGAGTGGGGTGTTTTAGGGTAGAGTGGGGTGTTTTAGGGTAAAGTGGGGTGTTTTAGGGTAGAGTGGCGTGTTGTAGGGTAGAGTGGGGGGTGTTTTAGGGTAGAGTGGGGTTCATCTGGGCAGAGCGGACTATCCCGAATGCAGTAGCTTGCTTTCCTACCAACGGCAGGAGTCGCACAAGATGATGTCAGACGATGACGAGCTGGAAAAAGAAATTCGTCGAGAACTTGAAGAGGAGAATCGAGAAAGTCAACGGCAACGGGAAAGACGTCAGAGGGAGGTGAAGGAGGTGAGTGAGAATTGGCATCAAGGTTATTTCCAGCAACACTATTATCGACACTATTAACCGAAACTATTACCGACACTATTAGCCGACACTATTAGCCAACACTATTAACCGACACTATTACCGACACTATTAACCGACACTATTAACTGACACTATTAACCGACACTATTAACCGACACTTTTACCAACACTATTAACCGACACTATTAACCGACACTATTAACCGACACTATTAACCGACACTATTACCGACACTATTACCGACACTATTACCGACACTATTACCGACACTATTAACCGACACTATTACCGACACTATTAACCGACACTATTAACCGACACTATTAACCGACACTATTAACCGACACTATTACCGACACTATTACCGACACTATTAACCGACACTATTACCGACACTATTAACCGACACTATTAACCGACACTATTACCGACACTATTACCGACGCTATTAACCGACACTATTAACC